>JXSR01S030211.1:0-13790 GCA_000969725.1 Ophiothrix spiculata | reverse complement strand
CAATTTTTCACACAGAAGATTTAGATTTATATATAAATTTTAATCAAAATGTTGGTCAAATTGGTTCTTAGATTGATCTTCCTAGTGATCTTTCTGTATTCAAATCTGAATGTAGGTCATTTTTCATAGAATTGTACAGTTAATCATTTTCATCCCCTCATACACCTTCAAATGTTGTTGTTTAATTTACTTTGTTTCAAAAAGTTTCTTTTTTAAATGTACAGGATAAGTGAACACTTTGGAAGGGAGGGGGAGAGGAAGTATGAAAATTATGATGTTATGATGATATCCGGGATAGAGAGAATGAGAACATCAATAGCACATTAACAGCGAACAGAAAATTTTAGAGCAGCCTCAAAAAGTGTAGGCCTATGGTTAAAAATGTAGGTTTGAGACTACGGGAAAACTATTTTGTGTAATCATGTACGGGACGGGGGAGCCAGGTTTAATGTTATGGGAAAATTCTAAAAATCCAAATGAGGGGGTGGCTGGCAGTCAAATGATAAGCCTAAGGGAAAATTTAACTCAAAATCCAATGATGGGGGTCAGGATTGTACCTAAAGTTTAATTAAACTAAACATTAAAATAAATTAAACGTTTATTATCGATGTACAACAAAAACTTGATTCAAAATAGTTTGTTCTAATCATCATCTAGTCTTTAATAACTCTTATTATATACAAATTATTATTTATACAATTATCAGGACCTGATAATAGGTCACAAGTTCACAGTCATTATCTTTATTTTCACAATATTCCTATGTAGTGTTTGTACATCTATGTGCAGATTTTATCAGTATATACAAAGTCCATCTTGATACTCTAATAATAATAGCCAAATTTAACTACAATTGATAACAGAAATTAATTGTTATGTACATATATAGCCTCATTGGTTTCCTTTTAAAAATGAACATTACAAACTGTGTAGAGTATAGTGTGAAATTAAAGAAGATATCAGGACCTTCCCATCATGCCTGGCTTCCAATGGGATTTGTGTACAGGTTTTAATGAGAGGGGTTAGCGATGAAACATACCATAATTAGCAGACCTCATCCAAAATTTGCATTCCAGATATGTTTCACCCCTAAACCCTCTCATTACAACCCATACAAAAAAATTCCATTGGAAGCGAGGCATTATGGGAAGGTCCTGATGTCTTCTTTTGTGTGAAATAATGTGCTACCATTGGCAAAAAAATAGTTATACATTACTTTTAACTATAAAAATGGCTTTTATAGAGCACTAGTACATCAAGAAATAGCACTGTGCACAAAGATCATAAAAAGCAAATATTTGACAGTACTGATATTTGAGCAAGAAGCAGCACAAAAACACAGTATAAATTTAATACTTAAAATACAAGTAAGTCTTAAAGAGGACAATTCGTGACCCAATTTTCATCTTCAAGTTCACCTCTATCAAAATTGAGGTGTTTAGCTAGTAAGAATCTTTCACTGGTTTATATGTTACAGTTCCCAAACCATCCTTTCAAATGTGCTTCATTTTTGAGAAAGTGAGAAATGTGCCATTTTCTAATTAGCTGTGGGGCTCCAACAGTAATTATAAGACAGTATCCTATGGGGATTTTTGAAATACTAAAAAGCTTTTAACTTGAAAACAAATGCCTTGAATCAAGTGAAATTTTCAGCACATATTAATGTTGTACTCATCTTTTTATTCATCAACAAAAGAGGTGAGGTCAATGTCACATCAGAATCATAAACTGCACCTTTAAGACTACATTTAAATTGAAAAAGCCTCCATACCTTTGTTTTATAAAATCAAAATTCTGTTTTTGAAATAATGAATAAACAGATCAACATTTAACATATGTAAAAAATTGATAAATCATGTCAATTTCTTAAAGTGGTATTTGACAAGTTCAGCATTATCCCTAAATTTTCCCCCAATCATTTTGAGATTTTGGCATCATTTGAAGTATTTGCAGTTTTAATGACAGCAAGCAAAGTTTCATTGTCAAATTCAAACCCTATTTCAAAATATTAAGATTTTATTTGTAATTATTGTTGTCGACAACGATAAACGCTGCCCACTATATATGATTTTTCTTTATATTGAAATTTTCAGGACATCTAATTCAAACTCATAATTTCTTTTGTTTTATCTGCAATCTATGATGTGAAATGAATGTTTTACAAACAAATCTTTCTTGATACATGACATCAATAAATATGTTTAGAGAATAGCCTCATACCCAAAATCAACAAACAAAATAAAATTCAAATTTTTGACTTTTCTGAAGGTTTTGATCAACATATTTCATTCATTCATTCATTCATTCATTCTTTATTTTCATCAACATTGGTTCATATACAAACAGAATATATTAAAAATAATACGAGTAATATATACAATGTAATGCGGTTGATGTATCACAAAGCCAATGGCCTGAGATCGATACATCACCTTAGTACATTAACAAATATTCAAATATTTTTCCCAACAACTGGACGTTATTTTCTAACATATAAAGTGTAAATCGTCCACAAATAAAATTTCAAATTTTGTTCAATGCCCTTTAAGTCTCAATAAGTGTTGCACTCATACATGTATAAAATGTAAAATACATAATGATTACAAGGCACAATTTGGTGCCAAACATCAATGTGGCTCGCGCAATGAGATTGTAAGATATGTTACTAGTGACGAAATGATGTTGCAATGATTGTTATATTAAAACTGTTGATACAGTTGTATTTAAGCATTTTTTAAGTGTTTGCGAACCGTCCCGTACACGTACATGCATTGTAATGTATGTAGAGTTTCTCCCCTCCAGATATATAGATCAGTGGGGTAGGTAAAGGATCAATTTTTCAAGACTACGCATGTGCAATCTCAGCCTTCACCGAGAAAAGGAAACCAGTTTGTGCTCAATACAACACAATTTTGAAGACAGAACACAAATTCTATATTTTCTTTATTACAGGCTGTCATACTTAGAATATTCCTATTGTTACTGAGATCAATTCAACTCAACTGATGTCGGTCGGTATTTAATATTTTCAGGCTTTCTTTCAAATCCAAAATTTCCCCATTGACATCTCAGAAGTAAATACTATATAGCTTGCGAGCAATAATACATGTATCCCGGGGGGATTAGTGGAAAGATGGATGTACGGACGCGCGGCCGAGAACGGTTGCATTTTTAACCTCCCAGGTTTACCAAAGGCCCCTCAAAAATTTGAAAAATGGTTTACATAACGGTTGCATTTTTCAAAAATGACAATTTTTGACCAAATTTTCCTTTGGTTTACATATCGGTTGCCAAATTGGGCTTTTGAAGTGCAATTTTTATATTGTAAAAATGCATTGAATGGTCTAAATAACGGTTGTTAAAGTCAAATTGGTTTACATATGGGTAGCATTTTTTTGCTTCCTCAAGTTTACAAAACGGGTGTCCGTACCCAACCGAAATCTGAGTACCCCCCCAGGACATGTATCAATTAATGGAAATTTTCTTTTTATAGCCTGGAACTTTGTTTCCTATAAACCATCCACAATACGCGGGGGAAGTAATGACGTCTCATTTATGATAATTAGCCCAACACGTGCGATCTGGTTCCAAACAAATGATTATGTCCACTGATCATACCTATTAACAGAATAGGCAAATGTATATGGCAAGCTAAATGTGCAATAATTCGATCAACTCTGTTTATCACCAATAAACAGTGTTTATCGGTCCTGTTTTTCCACTGATAAAAAAAAGTTAATCGAGAAAAACTATGTTTTCGACCGATAAACACTGTTTATCGATCAACTGTGGTTATCAAGTGAGAAACTATGTTTTTCAATTCGATAAACCCTATTTTACGATCGAAAAACATTGTTTTTCCGATAAACAATGTTTATCGTCGATAAACATAGTTTTTTGATAAACTGAGTTTATCGAAAAACCAAGTTTATCGATAAACCCTGTTTTTCAATCGAAAAACATTGTTTTTCCAATAAACTTTGTTTATCAATTTGATAAACTCAGTTTATCATAAATAAACATAGTTTATCGGCGTAAAACCATGTTTATCAACTGATAAACATCGCCTGATGTGCAATAATTCAAAACAGTGTTTTTCGACTGATAAACACTGGCGAGTTTATTGAATTATTGTACATTTAGCTTGCCATAAATGGCTGGCAAGCTAAATGTGCAATAATGCGATAAACAGAGCTTATCGCCGAAAAACATTGTTTATCAAAAAACTAAGTTTATCGATAAACCCTGTTTTTCGATCGAAAAACATTGTTTTCCGATAAACAATGTTTATCAATTTGATAAACTCAGTTTATCGGCGATAAACATAGTTTTTCAATAAACGGAGTTTATCAAAAAACTAAGTTTATCGATAAACCCTGATTTTCGAAACTCAGTTTATCGGCGATAACATAGTTGAAAAACTAAGTTTATCGATCGAAAAACATTGTTTTTCCAATAAACTTTGTTTATCAATTTGATAAACTCAGTTTATCGGCGATAAACATAGTTTATTGGCGTAAAACCAACATCGCCTGATGTGCAATTCGACCGACAAACACTGTTTATCGGTGATAAACATCATTTATTGAATTATTGCACATTTAGCTTGCCATAAACGTAAACATACAAATCAGACTGATTTTTCTTGGTTGGAAAACAAAAATAACGGCAGGGGCCCAGTCCTGGCTAGTTATCACAACCTTCAGCATAACAGTTCCGCATGTTTTCCCTTATGTTTGTTTTAGACAAATGTTATGGTATCAAATAGGAGTCTGATTTTTTTTCCCATAGACTTAACGTGTGGCAAAATTGTCCACCCCATTTGTTTAGGACCAAAACGCACGTATTGGGTGATTTACATAAATTATGACGTCACTACTTCTCTGGCGTATACTGCGATTTCACACGGCATGATTTAGGCTGGAGTATAAATTGCTGCTATATCATTTATGAATTACAGTAGAACCTCAATATAACGAAATCTGATATAAGAAAAACCCTGTTATAAAGTAGTAATTTTCATGTACCATTTTACTAATTTCTTTTGTTTTTTATTGTTTTAAAAACCCTGATATAACGAAATTTTGGATATAAAGAAGTAATTTGTCTGTCCCCAGCAACTTCGTTATAATGAGTTTCTACTGTATCTGCAATTGCACAATTCACATGAAAGTATAATAGACATGCACTATCAAAGCTTATATGATCAGGACTTGATTCAATGCACAGGAATAAGCACAACTGATGTGTTGTCTGCAACAGCTAAAAGGGAACCATCATGTGATATGGATATATCATGGGGATTGTACAGTCCCTGGGTAATGCACTCCAAAAAGACACCTGCAGGACTGTACTTGTGGATATGACCTTTGTGTCTTTGTTTGTAAGGCACAATGGCAACAATGATATTGTCATGTGAATCACACACAATCCCTGATCCATGAATATTTGTATCAGACACATCCTCATCTATCTTTGGACTGAAAGCAAATAGTTCGTTTCCTGAATGATCTATAGCTACTACTTTACTGTATACAGAGCCCCGTGGACAGTAGTGACACAGAACCTGTTTCCTTGTATTCACTGTCATTTTAATCCTAACCTGTCTACTCTTACACTTGAATTTGACTGTACCTGCTATCTCACCACTGGGACATTCATGTGCTGTGATTACTCCTTGTTGTGCATTAGCAACCAATAGCTGACCATCTCTATTAAATGTCAACCCTACAGCTCTATTAGTTTTATCACTATAATCATAGTTGGGAATAGGGAATTTGTTGAGATGTGCACCATCTTCACTGAACACATTTATATTGCTTTGGTGTGCTTTGTGTACACACATATGTCCCTGTGGTGAGATATGTATATCTGTAATATATGTGTTCTTCATATCTTCCTCACTCATGTTGGATTGGTCCTCAACTTTGATCTCTGTTTTCTTCTTTCCATCTTTATGAAGACAATGCAATGTGTGCTGTGAACCCACCACCATATCCCCATTAGGTTGTAGTGCAACACTGGCTGCTGCTCTCATTCTTAAGTAGGTGTGTCTGGAGTGTTTATTTTCCCAAAGCACTGTAAAGGTATGGATCAAAACAAAAAATAACATTAGTGATTAAAATAAGTATTGCACTGTACTGAAATTTGTCCTTCCTTTAATATATTTGTGATCTTGAGAAATAATAAATCATTGTTTTTTCCCTTAAATATAGTGATTCAAAATAAAGAGTGAATTTTCTGGGAAAAATCACTACATATGTTGTTATTATAAAGGCCAAGAACAGATTTGTACCAAATCACCAAATTTAGAAGTCACATGGAAAATTCAATGTTTATCATTCTGGTAAACTTTTAGTTAACAGTCCTGACCTGACTAATACTCGGAGCAAAACAAGATCATTAGGTAACATAGGTCTATCCGTAAGGAAATTGCAAGCTATCATATTGTTTGTGAAGATGACAAAAACTTCAATTTTCTAAATATTCAAAACAGAGCTAAACAAGTCAGATTTAATAGTGTATTTTTTGGGGAAAAAACTGTTTTGCCATCAAAAAACGGAAAAAAGGCACATGCATGCTTTCCTATATACTAATACATGTGGAATTAAAATTGGGATCCCGAATTGAATATATTCTAATACAAAATTAGCTTAAAATCGATTTCAAAGATACTGATTACTACAGTGTATAATAGAGAAATGCAATCAATTAACCATAAATAATATTATTGTACTTCCTGGCAAAGTTGACCTTCAAAACTTTAGATATGTGTAAGCACTTATTCCTCATATACTTTTCCTTACTTAAACTATTTTTCTATGACATACCAGCCTTCAAACACCGAAAAAGGGCTAAAAATTGATGGCCAAAATGCAATACCAGAGTTACAAAAATCAGGAAAAATATAAACTATCATTTACTCTTCCTCATATTGGTTTGTTTGGATATCAATCACTTGTAAATTTTTTTATTTTAATGGCTGTTTCAATATTTTGAGATGTTTGAGATCCAAACACAATGTCCGTGAAATCCATGTTTATTAATGTTTTTTGTAGATAATAGCTATGCAACTTTTTTGAAGTAAACATTATGTGACAAACGGAAATATTGTGTACTTCAGCCTTTAGTGACAATTGTGAAGACTAGAAGTTGGTGATCTTTTTAAAAATTGTGACTTTGTTATGTTTTTCATGTTACCTTGTAAGTTTTATGGAAATAAAGATTATGATGATTATGATGATGGATGTCTATTATGTTACCAATATTTGTCAGTAACTAAGCTAGCTGCATCAATTTTGATCATTACATGAAGAGTTTCTTCAAAGAACTCTGAAATGGAAGGCTTGTTTTGGAAAATTCAATCCAACAGGTTTGGAGTCTATAGGATCATTCTCTTTCATTGAAACTTGCAAATGGTAAATCCAAGAAAATTGCGTCTTGAAGTAAAATCTATGCTGAACGTCAACAATAAAAAGTTAGACATACATAATCCTTGGTATTGACAGAACAGATCACAAAGCTGTGGCAAATGAAATCAACTCTAAATTTCTGCCTTCCAATTAATTGTTTCCTTATTTAAATCATTGGGACATGTGTGCCGAGTTGAAAAAGATCAAGGTATCCAGATCTGTGGGTCCGGATGGCATTCCCCAGATTAGCCAAGGAGTTCACATACAAGCTAAGTGAACCATGGACTGATATTCTTAATTGTTCCTACTCTGAACGGTTGTCCCTACTCATTGGCGTTCTGCTATTGTGGTCCCAATTCCAAAACAATACCCTCTCTTTGTTTAAATTTTCTGTGAGATTTATGAAAATATGAACAAATTGCTCTAAAACCTTGTTGGTTTTTGACAGTAATTTATCATTCACCCCTGAATTTGGCTCATTTATTTGTCTATAATTATTATTAATATTATTATTTTATTGACATTATTTTAAGCTTTTATATTTTTTTCTTTTTTTGGACTTAAACTTTTTTTTCTGGGAACGGCACAGCAACGTTACCGTTGATTTCAAAGCCCTAACTGTGTCCACACTGACTTTTCAAAGACTTTCAACTTGGTCAATCATAACGATGCCATTGAAATAAAGGTTGCCTCGGGTCCCTATTCCCAAGCAATACCCTCCTTTGTTGATAAAATGAGGCCTTTTTCTCTGACTGATATTTACCCCAAAGTTGCAGAAGATTTTGTCACTTAATAGAATCTTCAGGATATCAAACCTGGACATTAATCAATATTGGAAATGGGAGTAGCATATCGACATCTCACTATATATATTGTTTCGGGGGGGGGGACTGGGGGGCTGACAGACTGGATAACATCAAGATGGTAGTCCGCACTGACCGTTTTTCAAAGACTTTCAACTTGGTCAATCATAACAATGTCATTGGAAGTCAATGGGTCTGTCGTTCCATGAGTCTGCAGCTTCCTAAATAAAAGGCAATGTGTTTATTACAATCAGACCATGTCTGACTATTCTATTATGAATGCTGGTGTCCTATAGGGTACCAAGTTCGGTCCTATTATATTCCAGATTGTCATCAATGATGCTGCTCTCATTACTGGAAATATGTTGACAACTTATAGTTTGCAGTGAATTATTGCTCTAATGTGAATAACAGGGGGATCTTGATGACTTCCTTAACATGTCAATTAAAATTCAGCTGAAGTTGAATCCAGATAAATGTCAGGCTATCCAAATTTAAATTTTCCTGGGACCCTCCTCCCCATCCAGTTCTCATGCTCGGCTCTCATGATTGGCAATTCCCCGCTTACCTGTCTCTTCTGCTAAAGATGTGGTATCCACATCCAAAATGATCTGAAACGGAATACTTAAAGTGCTTCAATGTGCAAAAAAGTTCTCATCATCTTTTTATGCTTCGCAACCTTAAAAAAATTTGATTCAACTTGGATGAGCTTCTTACTGGTTATGTTTGCCCTCTTTTAGAATATTCTGATGTGATACGGCATTCCTCAAATACTGACAAACACTCTTGTATGCTGGAGGGTATACAAAAGAGGGCTTTCATTTTAGGGACAAACATTGTCTAAACATTGCATGTTGTCTATCCCAATCTGCTTGTACTTGCAATTTGCTTCCCCTAAAAATTGAACTTTATGGTAGAAAGTGATTTCACCCGCAATGTTTTCTTAAAATCCTATTCCTTATTAGTACATTGTAAATCGATTTTGTTGAATAGCTCCTAATCAACAGTTTACCAGCCCCTCTCTTTATTGGTTTTAATCATGGGCTCCTCGACTGTCTTCAGTTATACTTTGCTTTTTTTTTTAAATATTTCTCACTTGTTTCTTCATTGTATATAATTGCAACTCAGCCTCTAGGCTGCCATGATGTAGTAAATATGAATATATCTGAATTAACATCATTCTGTGATCATTCTGTGATCATTTGCCTATATATATAAATAAAATTGCTTCTAGATTAAACTGCTTTTGATACTTTTTGGTACCAGTAAGAGACTTATGCTCTAGATCTTTTTAAAAAATTTAAGTACTTTTCTAATTCTGCAGAAACATTATTATACATATTATTATTTCAAGGTCATTTGTGACATTTTGGATTCAACTTGGCTGAGATTCTTACTGTTTATGCTAGTTATAAACAGTAATAAACTCCTTATCAGACCCACTCCCCTATCTTACTTTATTTTGCGATTGATTACAAAATAATTTACTCTTCTAATTTACCCTCACCCCTGCCCATTAATATGCATGATGTGACACTTAAAAGTAATGGAAAATATTATGCACCATGATTTTTACAAACAATACTATTTTATCAATAAAATGAGGCATATATAAACTTTAAAATACAGTAAGAATATTAAGTTTTGACCAAACTGACTCCTGCTAATTTCAAAATGTTACTAAATATGATTTGATTATGTTCAGTCAAAGTTTGTTTAGTCACATAAATGGAAAAACATTTGGAAAATTACCTTTCAAGATCTGGTCAATGGTTGGACGTTCCTTTGGTACAGTTTTCCAACAGTGAAACATAATATTGGCTTTGTCAATAGGAACCTGTAGTGGTATGCCTGGCTGCAATTCACCTTTGCCCACATGGTAGGTTACATATGGTATATCCATGCCTTCAAATGGTATTTTGCGGGTGTAGATAGTGAGCAATAGCATCCCATATGCATAGATGTCGCTATAAATAGAGAAAGCGCTCTTGTTGTGATCATTTGTTCTGATGATTTCTGGTGCCATGTATTGGTAGGTGCCTTTGAAACTGGACAGAATAGTTGAGCGATCAATTTCCCTTGCAAGTCCAAAGTCACACAATTTGAGGGTGTTATTTTGAAAGAGCAAGCAGTTCTGAGGCTTGATGTCTCTATGTAGGCAATGGTTTTTGTGAAGATATTTTATGGCAAGTGCTGACTGATTTGCCCATTTGTCACGCTCATCCATGGATATATCGTTTGACGTATCCCTGAGATATTCTAGCAGTGACCCACCATGAGCAAATTCAAGGAGGAGTATATTTGCTGGACCATGACTGTAAAAACCGATATAAGTGACAATATGTTCATGTCTAAGTTTCTGCATGATCTGAACTTCTCCCTCTGTCATCTCTATCATACTTTTAGCAGCAGCCTCACTATAGCCTTTATATGGTTTCTTGAAGGTTACCCGGTGAACAATTCCAAAAGCCCCGCTACCAACTTTGTTATGGAATATGATATTATCCCACTCAATATTGTCATCTTCTGCATCTTTTGAGGAGTTGGAGTCTATCTTTCCTTCTGTAATTTTAAATGAAAAATGGAATGAGTCAATTCCAGTGGTAGTTATAAGCACACGTTCAATAATTACTATGTTTCTCATATATAATAATTGTAAGCATCTCTAAAACACATGGTAGCCAATTGCTGGTAGATTTGTAAGTCAAACTTTTAGGATCATTCTTTCGAGTGGTCACAAACATCATAAAACGTTGATTTTTTTAACTGGAACATGGAATCAGTTTTTTTTATTTCAATTGTTGCATAAAATTAAAAATGTTAAAACGATCCTAACTAAACCAACATATTCTTTATACAAAACATTTATTGGGAAATACACACACTAATCATATGTATTGCAACAACATAGACTGTGGTTTTGGCGCAAAATTCAAATGGCGTTTTCAAAACGTTGGTATGAAAAAAAATTATGGTTAAGTTACAATGATATCTTTATGAAGTTGTTTCTATGTTTCTATTCTTTAATTATTTTGATAATTTGACACTTATTTCAACAACTAGGGGAAAACATAAAATTTAATCACTTCTGCAATTCCATTCAGAATTAGCAATTCTTTGAGCTGATATCTGGTCAAATGTTAAATTAATCAATCCCATAAATGAACACTAATAAACTGATTCGGTGTATGTGACGAAATATGTCATTCAACAATTATGTTAATTTAGAAACGAACCAATCAATTCAAAAAAAGATTAATTAGCAATTATGAAATTTACTTAATTGCTTTCAAATGTATTTACAAAAAGATAAAGCTTGTGAGCATTTGAGAAAACAAAAAGAAAACCGTTGAAAATGTATAGGAAACAGCTTTTATTTGCACAGGTCAATATGCCCATCTCTAGGTGTGTTTCATGATAGGCTTGACATTCAAAAGGTATTTTCTTTCAAAGTTTATCTTGCAGGTGGGTGACCTTTTAAATATACTTTTAAGAAAACACTTTTTGGACCAAGTGTACTTTAGGTCCCATCCATAATTTTAGGGTTAGGGTTTAGGGTTAGTGTTAGGGTTAGGTTTAATTTAGGGTTAGGGTTAGGGTTAGGGTTAGGGTGTAGGATTAGGGTTAGGGTTAGTTTTAGGGTTAGGGTTAGGGTTTAGGGTTAGGGTTAGGGTATAGTTTTTGATGGGACCTAAAGTATACCTTTTCCCACTTTTTGAAGGAACAAACCTTAACTACAACTTTTTAATGACAAAAAAGTCATACAGTTGACTTAACTCACTTAAGAAAGCAAGATCCGGTATTTATTTATTTATTCATGTGTAGAATCCATCACATTATCATGATTATACACCTTGGTGTATACATTTATGATTTCGGATTTTGTCAAGCTTTCCAATAGTCACAGTTGTAATACAAGAGGAAGTTTAAACAAAATTGTTTCTAACATCAATGATCAGCAGTGCATTCTTTTATTTTCCAGGCATATGTTTATGATAGCTAGCCCTTACCCAATTGCTTAAAGGTGTAGGATCCTATCTTAGCATGTGTGTAATTTAGTTTTAACTGATTGACCTTGACCTCTGAAATTACATATTGTGAAATCTCAACCTTCATTTGCTTCTTGTTTTCTCTTGAGAGGCAAAAGAAAATATGCAACCCTGGGGATGAGGCTGTTATGAAGAAAAAACAATAAATAGAAAATAGGTATACCAATAATTTTACGTTCTATGCTATATCTCCAAAAGTATAAAGAAATTGGAGGTCAAATTTTGGATTAAGAATCAGAAAAATATGGGCTTTGATATTATATCAAAAAATATACTACTTCAGGTTGAGCCCATGG
Organism: Ophiothrix spiculata; assembly: GCA_000969725.1. Lineage (NCBI taxonomy): Eukaryota > Metazoa > Echinodermata > Ophiuroidea > Amphilepidida > Ophiotrichidae > Ophiothrix > Ophiothrix spiculata. The sequence goes on along the minus strand of JXSR01S030211.1, from coordinate 1,230 downwards.
GGGTGAAAATGTGATCGGAACCTACACCTTTAACATTGAGCTGGCATTTCTTCTTTGCATTTATAAAATAGATATTGTTAAGCACTTAATGCTTAGATATGTCATGCAAATATACAGGGTGTATCAAAAAGAAGTTTACAGTGAATAAAGTGCCTCCATTTCAAAAAGTATGATACATACTCTAACTTTGTTGTTAATTATAAGTAGTAGAGATCATTATCTTTCCATAACAGAAAAAATTACATATGTGGGACAACCAGAACGAAAATTATAGTCAATTTTGTAAATTGTAAATAAAACTGGTTGCGCAAAGTCAATAAAAATAATAACGGATCCTTACGGTTTTTCCCTTTTTACGATGACTAGAGATCTTTAACATTTCCTGCATGTCAGATTAGGGCTATGTTAACAAAGTGCAACACTTTTTGGCAATTAGTTTTTAAACACTTATCGTAAGATGTCGACCAATTCGTTAATAGCTTAACTAACACTTATGAAAGAGACCTTAGGACATCAAACCAAGTGATATTGGAGAACCATAAGTATCTTGGGAAGTTGTTTTCTTTAATGTGCAGACAGTGAAATAGCCCTGTTAATGAAGTAATAAAAAATAGCAGACAATGGTCAAATGTCCAAAGTTTATTCAAACTGTAATTACAAGGCAAAAATGGATAGGATTTAGCTTCCAAACGTCAGAAATTATTTGTTTCGTCCTATATGATCTTATTTTTTAATTAAAAGATGTTACCTTCAGTAAAAATTGCAAGTGTGAAACCTGACAATCTTTGCACGGCTGATTTTATTCACAATTTACAAAATTTACCATAATTTTCGTATGACTGTAATTTTTTCTGTTATGGAAAGATAATGATCTCTACTACTTAAAATTAAACACAAATTTAGAGAATGTATCATACTTTGCACAGTGGAGTCACTTTAATCACTGTAAACTTCTTTTTGATACACCCTGTATAACTCTCTCTAGCATTTATGCTAGCATAAATGGCTTATAATTATAGGCTTGCAAAAGGCTGAAATATTTAAATTAGCTTAATAGTCAGGGGGCTTATGTAATCCTGTGGCCTTTCAATGATTAAAGCATTACACCTATTTGTGAACCTTAAGTGGCATCCAAATAACAAGAAAAAATTTGCTGGAGATCACCGAGGGGTGGCAGATGGCGGCCATCTTGATTTTCAAAATGGCCGCCATTTTCAGCCTATTTTGGTC
>JXSR01S030205.1:20584-33525 GCA_000969725.1 Ophiothrix spiculata | reverse complement strand
GCACAATGGTACAATGCCTTGAACAACAGAAGGTCTATGATGACATTAAAGATAGATGTACATGACCTGTTTTAGTTTTTGTCCCCTCATTTTACTCCGTCAAATTGTAGACTTTGATATCATAAAAATGTGTTGTATTTTGTTCTCATGGCCCCTGTATATACTCGTAGGTTACATCTAAAAGCGGTTAAAATCCCATTAAATCAATTTTAAAAAATAGCTGACCAATATCTTTGCTTTAAAGTATAATGTTTTTTCTGTTAATTTTAGTATCTTAATTGAAAAGATGATGAAAGGTATATAAATGAAGTAAGTAAAAACATGTTCAAAATTGAATTAGGAAAATATGCTCATGATCCACAATTACTGTTGCCCTAAATTTTGAAAAACAAAAATTTTGAATTGATTAAACAACTTCAGTGTAGCTCTTCATAGGGAATTTTAACTTAACCATGGTTTACAGGCGAAATTATATATTTTTAACCCTTTCGATCCTGAATTGTAAGATAGGTGTATATAACACATACTGAATTAATTTACACTCAATATAAATTTCTAAGCACCTTTGGAAATGCTCAAGTGTTCTATCTGATCGAAAGGTTAAACACAGTGGATGTAAAAACAGTGGATGCTTTGATGTTGTGATACAGCTATATCTTTCTTGACATTCTTTCGATTGCTTGTTTATGAGCTTTTTTATTATTCTCATAGGTTTCCTTGATGGACTCATCGCAGGGATCTTGTAACAGCAGTACCAGTATCAACATAACTGCACTAGACCTGTCACCCATCTTTGACCAAGTTGAGTATGGTGCGGCCATTGAGGAAAACAGTCTTGGTGGTACGTCAGTTGCAAATGTAAGTTGATTCTCATAAAAATGTTTTTTGGGTTTATTTGTTATCTTGCATTATTTGAAATTCATTTTTTATGTGCACCTTTGTTGTCAAATTCTTTTTAATGTTGGTTTATGTAATGCAGGTTTCAGCAAGCACATATGATGAATTAGAGGATGTTGTAATTTATTCTTTGAGGTCATCTTCACCATATGAGGGCGCCTTCCAAATAAACGAGTTGAGTGGAGAGATAACAGTTCTAAATGGTGCTGTAATTGATGCTGAGGACGTGACACTTTATACGTTAGTTGTTGAAGCTCAAGACAGAAGATTTGATCCTATCAGGTAAAACTATTAACACAATAATTATCTATTCAAATTACTATTTTCCTTTTCTTGAAAATTTAAAAAACATCCTCAGATTTTGTTATGGAAAAAGACTGACAGTTTTGGGTATATTTATTTTAAAAGATGTAATTGTAAATTGCCTAATAGAGACTTTTGCCGTGTCGCTTTTTGAACACCACTCTGCTCTATTTTTAGTGTATGTTTCTTTGTATATGTTTGTATTTGGAGTCAAATTGATCCCTGCAGTTCGATTCTTTTCACAGGGTTTTTCTGTACTTGTGTTGTATTTACATGTTATCGAATAAAGGATAAATGAGGAGAGCTTTGTTTAGTTTTAGTTTATTCTATCTTTATTTCAGCATACTCTTTCAATACAAATACACTGGTCTCACAAGAGGTCCAGAGAAAAATTACATACATTTATAATTTACAAAGAATGATGTTTACAAAAATATAAATGTTTCTATAAAAATGAAAAGAAACAAAATATACAAATAGTCAATGAATACAATTTACTTAGAAATAATTTTTCTAAATTCATTCAAACTCATATTCAAAAAATTGGAACAAATGTCAGCTGGGAGTTTGTTCCAAAGTGAAGCAGCTGTATAGTGGAATGTTCTTCTACCAGCAGCAATGTTCCATGATGGTACAATAAGAATATTTTTTAGTCTACTCCTTGTGTTTTTAGTATGAGTTGAACGTGTAAAAGTGAACATAGTTGAAAGATACTGAGGAGCCATATATTTTAAACATTTAAAAGTCATAACAAGAAGCTGGTGATTTCAGCGATCATCAAGTCTGTCCCAGCTTAGGTGTTCATCATTAATCTATTGAAGTTTTGATATCTGCATGAAGAAGTATACGAGCAAGCTTGTTATGCAGGATTTGAAGGCTATTGTCATATAATTAAATAACATTTTCTGCAAGCAACGTATGCTGGCAAATTGGCAATCTCTTCAGTCCAAGATATATCACATATGCAAGAACTTTATCATGAATGTTTGCATTACTATGTTTGATGTTTTAACAGTTCAGATACTTACTATTTAAATGATTACTCCAAATACATATACAAAACATGAACGATCAACAGACTATTGAATCATGTATTGGTATTGTCAACATTCCCTCATTCAATTATAGTCATCAGTATAATCTCTGTACTACATGAGTGGACAGTGCAAGTAGCAATGGAATCGAAGTAGTAATCATGGTAATTCTTTGTGATTCAGTCTGGCAAAATATGCTTCATATCACATAAAAATAAAATTGTTTGCCATAATTGATCACATATAACACAGTTAAGAATATGCTTTTGCAATTTTAACATGGCTGATTTAAAAAATACCTTTTGTGAATTGTTTTTTTAAGATCTGCTACTGCCACAGTGTTTATTGAGATCATGGATTTGAATGACAACTGCCCAGGATTTACAGAGCAATCATGGACTGGTCAAGTATCTTCACAAGATGTGTTTGTTGTTACAACTGAAAATAAGAGATTGGTTCTTGAAGCAATAGATAGCGATATTGTAAGTAGAGTGTTTACCTGTTATGTAATCATATGTAAAAAGGAACTGTAATCTTGTGGCAGGTAGAGCATAACTAGTTTTATATAATCAAGTGTGAAAAATATTATTGTAATCTTGTAGCATAGTCCAATATTTTGAATCCAAGAAGTATGCAAGTGTGCAACAGCTTTATAGAAGCGTGCAGATCATTTTTGATTTACTCTTTGAAAACTGGTTTCAGCATGTCTTCTGTGTGTATGTGGTTGTGCATACCTAATATGGCACCAACAAGTTTGCAGTCTGGACCTTGAAAAATGTACACAACCTGCCAATAAATCAAGTGGCTGTTAATTTGGTTGCAATGATGAATGATGAATTGGAATAAGTCCAACTTTAGATGCAACAACCAACCATGATAATTATGTAAATGTGTGATCTTATTTTGGCACATTTCAGTACCGCTAAGACGTGATTGTCTGCGGTAGCTACATACTGCAAAGCAACATTTACTCTGACCTTAAATGCATGTGAACTGGCAATCATCTTCATCAATGCATCTTTTATTTTCAGGGTGAGTTTATTGGTGATGCAACTGTTACAGATGATGGTGGCACAGATGCTGGATTTGTTGTAGAAATAGCTCCAAGTTCTGGTGGGAATAAAGAAGATTATTACATCAAAGTGTCTGACTTTTCTAAATTAGAATTAGATGTGACATATACAATACAGGTGAGTGAATTCTACTTTCTGTAAAAGAAAAACAACATTTACTCTTAATGTGCACATATATTTATGCTTATGTTTGAATTCATAAATGTATCGATCTCATTCAACTAAGGCTTGGCGTCCAAAGACATTCGCTCACCCGAGAGACATTCGCTCGCGATATTCACTCTGACTTTTTATCTCAGAAGGAAGGGAAAAATTGTTGACAATGCTTGAAAATTGGTTAAATCATTGTTAGCATTAGTTAAATTGATGTTTACATCGATTAAACATATATCCAAGCATTGTATTGTTAGTGCCAATCACGTTTAATTTGAGCAAATAAATCGGAGGGAATATTGCGAGCGAGTGTCGCTAAGACAAGCAATGTCTTTGGACGTAAAGCCTAAAGTATTTATTTTTTTTTAAGAGTAAAATAAAATGATTTATGAGCAAAAGTAATTTATACGATATACATAAACTTATTATGCAGGTCCTCTTGTCTGATGGAGCCTGCACAAACAGTACCAGTGTTAACATAACTGCAGTAGACCTGTCACCCATCTTTGACCAAATTGAATATCATGCAGCTATTGATGAAAACAGTCTTGGTGGTACATCGGTTGCAAATGTAAGTAGATTCTCGTAAAAATGTTTGTTGTTGTTGTTTATTTGTCATCCTGCATTAGCTGGATTTTTTTTTCACTTGCACCTTTATGAAATTATTTTTTAATGTTGGTTTTTATAAAACACAGGTTTCAGCAAGCACATATGATGCATTAGAAGGTGTCATATTTTATTCTTTGAGGTCGTCTTCACCATATGAGGGCGTCTTCCAAATCAATGAGACGAGTGGTGAGATAACAGTCCGAGATGGCGCTGTAATTGATGCTGAGGATGAGTCACTGTACACATTGGTTGTGGAAGCTCAAGACAAAAGATTTGATCCTATCAGGTAAAGATAGTAACTTAACACAATAATATTATTTTTTGTAAAATAACTTATGCTTAGATTATGGTATCCAAAAAGGCTGATAGTTTGGGTTGTTACCTTGTAAAAATCGATCTGACCACATTTTGCCTGACAGAATAAACTTTGATTGGCCTGATATCAGGAGCAGTTTTCTCTTTAGTCGCAGCCGAAAAATCTTGAGGTGTTTAACAAGGAACTCTGCTAGGTTGCACTCCTGACTAGCTATACTATTAGGAGAACTAGGTACGAGCCATCGTGGGAATAGCAACACCAGCTCCCTTTCCACCCATAAATGACTGTCTGTTGTCTTTTGAGTTTTACAGTTTCCTTTTTTTTTTGTTCTTTGATTTTGTAAGTTTCTTTTGTTTAAGTTTGTATTTTGGGCAAATCCAGTTTGGTTATCAACTTTTTTTTACTTCCATTGTATTTTCTTGTTGTTGAATAAAGGATGTTGATGAGTATTTTGTCATATAATTAAATAACATTTGATTGCCCCTGGTATGTACAGAACATGAAAGATTAACTGTCTATTGAATCATGTGTTAGTATACTTAATAATCAGGTTAATAATCCGTCACTCAATAGTTATCAGTATAAGCACAATCAAAAATAAAATAAAGTAACAAATAACATACAAACAAAATTTGTTCCTCTTGCAATTTTCGCATCAGATTTTCAGAAACTAAATTTTTTGTAAATGTTTTCTTTACAAAGATATGCCACTGCCAATGTGTTTGTTGAGATCTTGGATTTGAATGACAACTGCCCAGCATTTACAGAGCAATCATGGACTGGTCAAATATCTTTACAAGATGTGTTTGTTGTTACAAATGGAAATGAGAGATTGGTTCTTGAAGCAACAGATAGCGATATTGTAAGTAAGAGTGGTAATCTGTTATATAATCATGCGTACAAGGAGTAGCGTAGACCAATATTTTGATACCAATAAGTGAATGTTAGTTCATTGTTTCTTATTAATAATACCAATGCTACCTGTAGTGCTGCGTAGAAATATGATCTTTCCCAAAAGGAAGCAATTGCAGATAAAAACAAGTTTGGAGAATTGAAAGCTTTATAGAAATATGCAGATCATTTTCGATCTACACAATGAAAACTGGTTTCAGTGTGTCTTTCGTGGTTGTACATACGTTATTTGACACCAAATTGTTTGCAGTCTGAACCTTGAAAAAAATGTACACAACCTGCCAATAAATCAAGTGGCTGTTAATTTGATTGCAATGATGAATTGGAATAAGTTCAACTTTGGATGCGACAACACTTTGCAGTAATTGTTTGAATGTGTGATCTTACATTGCGACATTTCAATAACTACTAAGACATGATCGTCTGTTGTAGCTACATGCTGCAAAGCAACATATACTGTGAAATTCCCTTATATCTGCCAATCATCTTCATCAATGCATCTTTCATTTTCAGGGTGACTTTTTAGGTGATGCAACTGTTACAGATGATGGTGGCACAGATGCTGGATTTCTTGTTGAAGTAGCTCCAAGTTCTGGTGGAAATAAAGCAGACTATTACATCAAAGTGTCTGACTTTTCTAAATTAGAATTATATGTGACATATACAATACAGGTGAGTGAATTGTACTTTCTGTAAAAGAAGAAATCAGAACAATATTTACTCTTTAAATAAATGCACATATATGTATGCTTATGTTTGAATTCATAAATGTATCAAACTTATTCAACTAAGGCATGGCGTCCAAAGAAATTCGCTCACCCGAGAGACATTCGCTTGCGATATTAGCTCTGACTTTTTATCTCAGAAGGAGGGTAAAATTATTTACAATGCTTGAAAATTAGTTAAATCATTGTTAGCATCAGTTAAATTGATGTTTACATCGATTAAACCAATATCCAAGCATTGTATCGTAAGTGTCATTCACTCTTAATTTGAGCAAATAAATCGGAGCGAATGAGAGAATGTCGCTAAGACGAGCAAATGTCTTTGGACGTAAAGCCTAAAGTATTGTTTAATTTGAGAGTAAAATAAAATGATTTATGAGCAAAAGTAATTTATACAATATACATAAACTTATTATGCAGGTCGTCTTGTCTGATGGAGCCTGCACAAATAGCACCAGTGTCAACATAACTGCAGTAGACCTGTCACCCATCTTTGACCAAATTGAGTATCGTGCAGCTATTGATGAAAACAGCCTTGGTGGTACATCAGTTGCAAATGTAAGTAGATTCTCGTAAAAATGTTTGTTGTTGTTGTTTATTTGTCATCCTGCATTAGCTGAATTTTAATTTTTCACTTGCACCTTTGTGAAATTATTTTTTAATGTTGGTTTTTATAAAACACAGGTTTCAGCAAGCACATATGATGATTTAGAGGATCGTGTATTTTATTCTTTGAGGTCGTCTTCACCATATGAGGGCGTCTTCCAAATCAATGAGTTGAGTGGAGAGATAACAGTCCAAGATGGCGCTATAATTGATGCAGAAGATGAGTCACTGTACACTTTGGTTGTGGAAGCTCAAGACAAAAGATTTGATCCTATCAGGTAAAGATAACAACATAACAATAATTTATTTCAAATTGTTGAATACTATTATATTTTGTGAAAAAAACTTATGCTCAGATTATGATGTGCTTAGAGGTTGACAGTTTTGACCACATATTGCCGGACAGAACAAACTTAGATTGGCCAGATATCAGGTGCAGTTTTCTCTTGAGTTGCAGCTGAGGTGTTGAGGTTTTCAATAAGGAACTCTGCAAGGTTGCACTCCTGACTAGCTGTACTATTAGGAAAACTAGGTACGAGCCATCATGGGAATATGAAAACCAGCTCCCTATCCACCCATAAATGACTGTCTCTGTTTTTTTGACTGTATCCTTTTTTGAATACCTCTCTGTTATTTTTATTTTTTGTCAGTTTCTTTTGTTTAAGTTTGTATTTTAGGAAAACCCATGTTGACTTTTTTACTTCCTTCATATTTTTGATGTTGGTGGAGGATGTTGATGAGTATTTTGTCATATAATTAAAGAACATTTGATTACCCCTAGTATGTATGGAAAATGAAAGATTACCTTTCTATTGAATCATGTGTTGGTATAGTCAATAATCTGTCACTCACTAGTTATCAGTACAAACACAATCAAAAATTTGTTCCTCTTGCAATTTGTCGCATCAGATTTTTTACAAACTAAATCTTGTAAATATTTTCTTTACAAAGATATGCCACTGCTAATGTGTTTGTTGAGATCTTGGATTTGAATGACAACTGCCCAGGATTTGCAGTGCAATCATGGACTGGTCAAATATCTTCACAAGATGTGTTTGTTGTTACAAATGGAAATAACAGATTGGTCCTTGAAGCAACAGATAGAGATATTGTAAGTAGAGTGATAATAATCTATACTTAAGTTTTGGGGGAAAAAATGCCATTCTTGAGTGTGGTTTTAAGATGGTGTATTCAGTTGAACTTGAATGTAATGGTGTGAAATATACATCAATAATTTGTATCCATTTGGGGCACTGAATACGCTGGTCATGATGCCTTATGCCTCGCACAACTCCACACAAAGATGAGAAACCAGTAAGGACTACTCTTCTTTGGCACTTGATTGGCCAGTGAGCTGATGGCATGAATATTTATTTGCTTTGAGCATCAAACACAATTCTGACACAGTAATGATTGCATGACTTTTTTGCATCATGTAGTGCATGAAAACATTGCCATTTTGTCTTTAACCAAACCTCTAAAGCTTGGATTCCTTTTATCCGTTTGCGGCGCGGTTGCGGTGCGTTTTGCACTGTAAGGGTACTGGTAGTGGTATAATTTATAGCACGCGATTGAACATGTTGAATGGAGATGAATGGTATCAGGTTGAAAGCTGAGATTCAATTTTGTCCGTCCGGTTTTAATGCGTTTTCATTTCAGCATCTTCTCTAATTGAAAAGTTTCCGCATGACCAAAACGCATTCAAAACGGGATGAATCACTCCAGGGACCGATTCAAATAAACGCATGGGTTCCCCGATAGCCGCACCGCAAACGGACCGGATAAAAGGAATCACTCTCGTTGAAAACCATTATATCGATTCAAAACGCATCACATGCGAAACGCATGCAGAATCGCATTGAAAACGGACAGTCAAAATTGAATCTCAGCTTCAACTTGATCCAATTCAATCATATGCTTTTAATTATACAACTACTAGTACCCTTACAGTGCAAAACGCATCGCAACCGCACCGCAAATGGATAAAAGGAACCTTAGCTTTACACTTGCAAACAATTGCCGTACATTTTGAGTCAGAGTTGTGGCTATAGATCAAATAATAATTTCTTGGACTATGTACACAAAAATGCAGGGCAGGTTTGCAATTACAAATAATGGGGCCCTGCACTCTGAATTTCTTGTTTAGCCTATAATTAAGATAATATTAAGACCCAACCTGAGCCATTGAGTGAAGCACTGCCATTAAGGGCACCAGGGTAGGGAATGAATTGTGGTTCTCCAGGCAGCTTGTCAGTGGTCATATACCCCCTAAAGATAGTGTCAACTATTTTAAAGGAACATTACCGTTTGAGCAATGGAAAGAAAAAGATTAGAAACTTTTATATTAAATAGTATTCTTTGGCTGCATAGAATTATAGGGTTGGGGTGTGTGTAAGCAGTCAATCATATACAATTAAATGATATATCTTTCATTTTCAGGGTGAGTTTATCGGTGACCCAACTGTTACAGATGACGGTGGCACAGATGCTGGATTTGTTGTAGAAGTAGCTCCAAGTTCTGGTGGAAATAAAGAAGATTATTACATCAGAGTGTGTGACTTTTCAAAATTAGAACTAGATGTAATATATACAATACAGGTGAGTGAATTATTCTTAGATATTGTCTTTCTGTTCTGTAAATGCCAAACAGCAATATTACATCACTATAGGTAATTATATTTCTTCGGACATTGAAATTTTCAATAGCATCAAATTCATTTGAGGAAAGAAGTGATTAAATTAACATCAAATTTAAATTAACATTAAATTGTCTATGCCTCAAAATTCCTGAACCGTGACAACGTCTCTCTGCAATGCATCTCTCCTCTGTGCATTCACAAGCTGTCTGCGTACTCCCTTCAGTCCTCTACATGCATCCATCTGAGCTCTTCTAGGACCCATACTTTGGTGATATGGCTTTTTCTACCTTGGCCCTTTGCTTTGGAATAAGCTCCCTGCTGTGGCCAGAGGCTAAAATACCACTACTCTTAATTCCATCAAAAGTTACCTTTCCCCAATTAGTTGGCTGTTTCCTCTCCTTTCCTATTTCTCTCTTCTTTCTCAGCAGTTTGTATCCTTTTGGTTAAAAAGCGCCTGTGGGCACTCAAGTATAATGCTGAAGGCATAGTGTGACCAAGACAAAGGTGAATTAGGTTGTTTTGAGGACAGAAGGGTGGATAAGGTGACACAAGTCTTAGAGTATCAAAAGCAGCCATTTTCAAGAAATAGAGTACTTTTTCTAATCCTAGTGTTAAAACAGTAAAGGTAAAATCCCCATTTAGGGTGTGAATAGGGGAAAAAGGGTATATTTTAGCTTCAGAAAAAATCACTCTTTAGGGGGTGTTTTGAAAAACTGTGGTCACGCTATGCCTGCATCATTATACTTGAGTCCCCCCCCCCCTCGGGGAAAGGTGTGTTACAACTGCAAGTATATGTATGCATATCAAAAATTATGTAAAAAATAGGAGCAAATGTCATTTATATAAAATATTTCCATTTTTATATAGGTTTCTTTGATAGACCAAACACAGGGAGCCTGTTCCAACAGTACCAGTGTTAACATAACTGCAGTAGACCTGTCACCTATCTTTGACCAAGTTGAATATCAAGCAGCTATTGATGAAAACAGTCTTGGTGGTACATCTGTTGCAAATGTAAGTAGATTCTTGTGAAATTGCGTCATGGGGTTTATCATCCTGAATTATTTATTTAAATTTAGGTTTGTTTATTTGCTTCTTTGTCAAAAATAATATTTTTGATGTTGATTTCTGTAATGCAGCTTTCAGCAAGCACCTACGATGATTTAGAGGATGTTGTAGTTTATGCTTTGAAGTCGTCTTCACCATATGAGGGCATCTTCCAAATCAATGAGTTGAGTGGAGAGATAACAGTCCCAGAGGGCGCTGTAATTGATGCTGAGAATGTGACTCTATACACATTGGTTGTGGAAGCTCAAGACAGAAGATATGATCCAATTAGGTATGGAATTCATAAAGAACCAAGTGTGTTTCTGAGTAGCTTTTGCTTGCCATGTATATGACGCATCTTCCAAATTAGTGTAGTCATGATGTTATAGATCTCATTATCATAAATGTTGCAATTTGAATAGTAAATATCAATGCAGCCTATGCTATACCATAATCAGTTGTTTACAAAATAAAACAAAACTTTCAGTGGACACATTTTACATGTTTATAATAGTTGAATAGGATTTATAATAAAATCTATCAGCAAAGTAAACCTAAAATATTTTGATATTCTAATAAGATGAATATGGCTAAGTTTTGCAAATCTAAAACACCTTTAATTAATAACAAGCGGTAATGAATTTCATTTGATGTAAGTTTCATCTTCTGCATTTGATTTCATAGGTCATCAACTGCTAGCGTCTTTGTCTCAGTAATTGATGTCAATGATGAATGCCCATCATTTGTCAAGACAAGTTACCATGGTAACATCACCCGGCAGGATGTCTATGTGGTTGATCAGAATCTAGAACAACTTATGGTCATTGCGATTGATCCTGATTCAGTAAGTTTTTACAATTACTTATTCTCACCTAGATTTGTAAATATCTTGAGAGTTTATTTTTGTATGAGTAAATCATTGCTAAACTGCAGTGAGTAGTGTTCCAATTAGCCATTGCCTGTTTTGAATTAAAGGTAGAATCATCATCACCATCATTAGTTGTTGTCTGTGAATGAATGGAAGAAGCAATGGCTTCCATACTCAAACAAGATTTGCATGTCATGCATGATTTGTTGGTTCTCTCAGAAATCTAGGTGATGAAGTTAAAGTACTGAAAGGACATCAGCCTCAATTTGCTTTCCACCAGATGTCAGGAAATAGGTTGATTGATGGTTCCACCGACACCACCAAAAAGGTGGAATAATAGTCTGAATATTTTGCTAAAATTCCTTTTTATTTTGTGATGAGAGCTTCTGCTGTTTGTATATTCAAGGCTCCCATGTATGATGCCATTTTAGTTTTTGAATAAAAGATTGACTGAAATAAAGTGTGAGTCATTCACATGATGCACCAACAGCAGTTTTTCTAGACTGTTAAGTTTTTGATCTGTCAGGTTGACATAGTTGTTTCTGTCACTATTAGATTTAAACACAAGGAGATTTTGTATTGAAAACTACTCAATGAAAGATTCTGTTTGATCAATAATACACAGAAAAACAGAATCACTGTAAATAGTTGTTGTTTAAATGTTCATTCATGAATAACATCATTATGTTAATAAACTAAACAAACAGTGACATTTGCTTCTGTGTAAAGTACTTACATTATGTGCAATTGGCTGGGTAAACCATTATTGGCGCATATTGAATTATTCACATTAAACCAATGTCGAAGGGGTTGCTTCAAAACTCAACCGCTTGGAACTGGCGATTGTGGGCGGTTGCCATTGTTCAGAACAATAGCAATCAGCCAGAATCGGCAGTTCCGGGCGGTTGACCACCGGTTGTGATTTGAAGTGCTCCCTAACTGCACTTTGCACCCTTACATTCTCTCATTTTTTCCCTGTCATTTATCCCTCCCTTTTTCACACAAATATTTGTTATTACGTTTACAGATATTTGATGGAATAGAGAGTTTAGTATCAGATAACCCAAGTTTTGAGTTAATAGATACCACACCGCCATCAGAAATGAGCTCATTGTATCTATCCATCAAGCTAGCGACTCCGACTGGAATCCAAGATGGTGCTACATACAATCTCAGGGTATGTATGCATATTAGGTACCAGCAGTTGCCATGGGTATTGTGTTGACTGGCATATGGAAATTAAATCTACGTATAAAGTTTCTTCAAAAATTGATTAGGAAAATTGAAATATTGTGGGTGGTGGGATATTATATAAATCTGAGCTGAAGGTATTACTTTTTGTCATGTCATCCCATGATGTTTACTTAATGGTGCTCTTGGACACAAGTGAGACCACATGGGTAAAAACCATGTTGCTTACAACATTGCATTAGGTCATGCAAACTCTTGCAAATTTCAAGGATACGTTTGTTTCAGAGTATCCATTGTGGTTATTGCAATTTTCAAGATCTCATTCTTGACCTTGTCTTGTTGGGAAAATTCTGCAGCAAACACGACTGGCTGATAAATTTGAAATCCGGGTCATTTTAGTCATAGCTGATGTGTCTAGAATATCTAGGTTGTATTAAACATGTTCATTTTTTATGACAAAAACATGATCATCTGCTGCAGACAGTGACACTCGGAAATTACCTTTATATATAATAAATTCAACTTGAAGTAGCTTTGTGATGTAGTTTTATAGATGAATGCAAAGGAT
>JXSR01S030205.1:1230-20349 GCA_000969725.1 Ophiothrix spiculata | reverse complement strand
TTTGAAAGGGCTTCATACAGTGGCATTGTTACTCCACAAGACAAGTATGTCGTCATTGGCATGGAGAATTTGGAAAGGCTTACAATTGTACCAACAGACTAAATTGAACTTGAAGTAGCTTTGTGATGTAGTTTTATAGATGAATGCAAAGGATGAACAGAAGATTCCATTTTAAATTAAATGTAAAGATAAACTGTTTTTACAGAATAAGTTCTATATTTAATTTCTGACTTTTTTTGTCAGATTACAGTAAACGACTCTGCTTGCTCATCAAGCATAATTGCTGATGTACTTGTTACTGTTTCTGGTAGTCTTGCTCCAGTCTTCAATCCTCTGGAGTACCAAACCTCTATCCTGGAAGGTGCAAGCATTGGAGATAGTATTATTCAGGTTAGTATATATGTGTCCCGCGGCGGCAAAAGGGTGCAGTTGTCGGCTCCTACATGTTGCTCATTGTAGCATATCTGATGCATACAAATAGCATACATCAGATATGCTACAAGGAGCAACATGTACGAGCCGACAACTGTACCCTTTTGCCGCGGCGGTCCACATATGATTGCTGCTAGTCTTGTTCCAGTCTTCAACAAAATAAAATATATGGACATGATGTGAAATTAGTAGAATTAAAGGGATTGCCCATGACTTTCCAAAATTTGAAAAAGTCTGCAGAATCATTAATTTGTACCTACAGAATAGTGCAAACACGTTTAAAAGTCAGAAATAAATATAAATCATTTAAAAAATTAGTTAAAGGAGCCTGGTCCGATTGCCTTAACATTTTTTCAAAAATTGTTGAGATTTTGGTACCAAAATTTTGCTCATATTTTTCTCACAAGCCATGTGAAATTTCACGGCTGAGTTAGTTCGGTTTTGGAAATATAAATGAAAATGTGTCTAATTATGGTTAATTTTACATAGTAACGTACTATAGGCGGCTCTGAAATAGAAATTGCCCATAAAATCACAACGGTTTGACCGATTAAGCTGAAATTTGAAATTTAGACTGCTTGAGTGGTCATCTTTCATATGACATTGCAAATTATAATTCAAGCCTGTTTTACTCACATGGCATTTTTGTCCATTCCCCAACTTTTATACTTTTGGCTATAGTTCCTTTAATATATCACTGTTGGGCAATTATAAGACATGTTTCTCTTTTAATTGGAATTTTCACCTCAAATTGAGCTCATATTCAATTATATTGGATTGAATTTGACCTGGTAGAAATCTGAATCAAAGCTGCCAATAGGAATTTATGGTTACCGGTTACCATAAATTCAGAAATGGGCAATTTTGCCCACTAAGGCTGTATGTCGCGAAATTGGCACAAGAGGTTCCCAAAACAAAAATTTAAAAATAGGGTTTTGGTTATACACAACGTTCTTTTATTTAAGTTTTATTCAGATTATTTTCAGAATTACTCTCATTTTTGAGGTGATCTTTCCAAAATTGGCAATGACGAGATGCATATTTTCTCCTTTTATGTCGCTTTGGGGTAAAGTCAAAATCCTTAGCGGGAACACTGATGTGCATGCTGTTCCTGCAACACCAAAAATTGTTGTCTGTGGGAAAAAGTGAAATTTCAGTACTAGGATGATGGGCAATCCCTTTAACTTACTGAAAATTTGTAATGTTAACTCGTCATGTGAGTGCAAGAAAGTCATATCTGCAATAGCTGCCATTTGTCATAGATTTGGATTGCACACTGTCTAATCTCCAATCTTAGGTCATTGGTCCTTGAAATGGTTCTTCAGGTGACACCAGCACCTGAAGAACCATTCCAAGAACCACTGACATAAGACAAGGAATTTTTGAGGGGTTTTTCACATTCTTGTGTAAAATAAGTATAAAATAAAAATAAATTAGGGCAGCCATTGCAGATACAACTTTCTTGCACTAACATAACAAACTTCAATTGTTGCATACAATAAATCTCTCTTCTTTTTTGTGTGTGTCTTTGCTTTCTCAGGTGTATGCATACCGGCTAGATAACAGCTCAGATGAAATCTATTATCGCCTTCAATCTGCTAACAATGGGGGCGCTGCATTTTTCTCTGTCAGTTCCAGTGGGTTGGTAACAGTCAAATCAAATGAAACTGATGCTGAGCTTGTCACTGAGTATACCTTGGTTATTGAGGCTGAAGACCGGCTTGCTAATCCTGTGAGGTAAGATTAACAACAAACTACTTGTTACTGACTAACATTACATGATCTAGTGTCCAGCAATGGCAAGCTACAAAGTGGGGCTTTCCTCGTCAGACATTTTGCTTATCTATATCTGTCATCCATGACATATTTGGATTGGGCTAATTTCTTGATTTCTGCTTGTTGGATTTTGTAATATAGAGCCCAGTTAGGGTAATATAAACATGTCTACCACATATTTATAGACCTTGTTAACTCAAACTCCCAAGAATCAAACAACTCAAGTAGCATGTATTGCGACTTGCTCTGATCAAAGTACGCCAATTATCCCGCTAATCAGTTGCAAAGACTCTCAAAGTGAGGCACGAGGAGACGTAAAATGCCAGAGGTACAATAACTCCCCCTCCATGAGTGACAATTCAAGATGGCTACCATCCCATAGGATTTACACGGCGGTGAAATCAAAACAAATCTTACTCGGCGGCGAGTACCGATTCCTCTTTTTAAAAGCCTTGGATAGAGCCCATCAGTTAAGGTTCTAATGCTACATCACATGCAATCGAAAAATAATTTGCAAATATTATTTGGTCCTATAATTATTTCATACAGATCTGCTACTACGACTGTCACTATTCAGATAGAGAACACTAATGATAACTGTCCAGTATTTGAAAGGGCTTCATACAGTGGCATTGTTACTCCACAAGACAAGTATGTCGTCATTGGCATGGAGAATTTGGAGAGGCTTATAATTGTACCAACAGATGAGGATATCATGGTCAGTTCTGTTTGCTTGTTAGTCATAGGAACACGGGTCAATGGATACATAAAAATTAACAATCATTAATGTTTATAGATTAATAAATGCACATTTCATGTCACGAGTGAAATGACACAAACTCAATGCACGCAGTCAATTTTGATGCATCCAATTCACGAGGCATGTAGGTGCATTGGACAGCAATCAAAATTTACTGCAAGTGCATTGATTTTGTCTCATTTTACGAGCAAAATGGAATGCAAATTTATTTATCTAATTCATACACGACAGATAAATAATACTGTATCTTTTGTGGAAAGAAATAGAACCATCACAGTCCAAAACTTCTCTAAACTAAATAAATCATCACCCAACAAAAACAATGAAACATTCATACGCACTAAACACACGCCACGCAATCCGTAATGCAACAAGCGCAGTGCATTGTGAAGTTCCACTGCACTCCGCGTACTTTATATTCTTGCATTCTGATTGGCTAGCTAGGTGACATGCAGAGTGTATGAATGGTAAACAATTTAATTAACAGAACAGAACAATGTATTTGTAACCATAAATTGATGAAGAAAGAGTTTATACCAAGAAATTGGAAAGCCAATTTTTTGATCATAATCCTCTACTACTAAGTAGTTCATGAAATGAAGCACACAATATGCTTTATTGACTGAAAGTTTTGCTTGTTTATCTCAGGTATGAGCCTATTATAACAAAATATGTATTGATGCTGTTTGTCAGAAAGGGCAATGTTTTGTTTGTAAACATATTTTTTACATCGAAGATTGCAGATAAAAGAAATTTAAATTTAGCATTTGATCTGCCGGACAACAATGTTAAAGAATGAAAGAAAATCTAAATATTATGATATATAGGACAGGTGTTGAAATTGACAATAAACTTTGCACACTGCCATTATCACTGCTGACAACTTGGACAAAATGGTTATTGGACAAAATGGGTATGGACAAAGTGGGTAACATGTACTTTTAAATGTTTTTTAAGGCTGACTTCATATCCAATGACCTCATTAAAAACCGTTCTTGAATAATACTATTTTGTATTTCCTTTACTCATCAGGGATTTAATGGCACCGTCGATCTATTGACACCTGATGGTATATTTGGATTGGAGACAGTTTTCAACGCAGATGGGACAAATGTCATGGTTTATGTTGTCTTGTTGGATCCTACCAGACTGAACACAGACAATTATACTATACAGGTATGCAATGCTTGTGCAGTGCTGGATATGTTCATCCAGTTTACCCTCTCAAAAAGCCTTACAGGAGGCGACCTCATATCGGGTGATCTATGCTAATGGAGCATGCAGTCCTGTTTTCTGACTTGTTTTTCTACTTTTTGAAACAGCATTAAATGATTTGAAAAAATAGGCAGCAATAGGACTTGAACCCCAGACCAATAATTATGAGGTAAAGTACCAACCCACAAGACTAGCAGAAAAAATGCTGACAGAAACCAAGTTTTAAAATTGAGACTACTATTATGACCAGTGTACTTTGCCATACTACCTACCTCACTCAGGTAGACAAATATTAAATTTGTACACTTGAGGTAAGGCATAGATTTACTGGGGAGATACAAGGCATGCTGCCATTTTTATTCCAGAATGGAGACAAAATTGGGAGTATTCAGGTTTTTGCCAATAGCTTGTCGATGATGCATCGCACCTTGTCATAATGTGCAAATATTGAAACATGCACAGATGCTTTGCGTGCAGGTTAGCGTATCATTTGCGTAAAGTATTTTTTGCGCAGGTTGTCTCTACGCGTAACCAAGTCTCGACACTCGGATTTGATTTTGGCGGGAACCGAGTGGACCCGAGTACCCCCAATTTGAGCTCCGTAGGTGGCGACGCTATTACATGGGCTGGTATACAAAGCCTGGTATCTCCCTACTAAATCTATGGGTAAGGGTCCCTGTGGTGCCCTCAACTTACTTTGTATGAGTATAACTACATGTTGTCTTGTTAGATCCTACCAAACTGTATACCAGAGATTTATTTTGAAGATACCGAAATCTGAGCCATCCTGGCATGGAGCTCAAAATTGGGTACTTTTGTTTGTGCTGATGATGTGTCCTAACTCATAATTCATCAACTGATAATAACTCCACAAAGCAATATATAGATCTTCAAATTCTAAATTAGCTTGACACCTAAAATCATTCCAAATCACCACATTTTCTTATTCTCATCATTTTGTCAAAATGCAGTTGTTTGTGACAGATGATACTACCATTCCAAGCATTACCTGTGAACCTAGTGTAACCAATGTATCCATTCAAGTTGTACAAGATTTGGCACCTGAGTTCACTGAAGATGTATACATCGGAAGCATCAATGAAACCACACCAGTGGGAACACCAGTTGTAATGGTAAGTGCTTTCATCAACTGCCATAATATACACATATTGACTGATTTGAGGGCGGTGGTAAAAACTATTTCCCCAATGAGATCTCTAAAGCATGATTTTCCTCCGGGGGGCTCGAAGAAAAAAGTGGTACAATGCTTTTCAGAGTACCTCAAAATTGGACCCTAAATGTCGTAATCATGTGCAGCAAATTCCAACCCCTAATGGTGTAAAATATTTAAAATCATACCCCTAAATGTTGTAATGCACTAAAATTGATCCCTAAATGGCATAATGGACATTT
The DNA here is from genome assembly GCA_000969725.1 of Ophiothrix spiculata. Taxonomy (NCBI): domain Eukaryota; kingdom Metazoa; phylum Echinodermata; class Ophiuroidea; order Amphilepidida; family Ophiotrichidae; genus Ophiothrix; species Ophiothrix spiculata. The sequence continues at coordinate 14,753 of JXSR01S030205.1, read as the reverse complement.
GACCCTTTACTGGCTTAACATGCTGAAATGGACCCTCAACTGCATAACACACTATTTACTGCCATAAAAAACATTTGACATAAATAATACACCAGAAGCCTTTTCTCTTGTAATTTTTGGAATTTTGACCCTAAATGTCAAAGATATCATAAAATGACAACCCTTAACATAGATGGTTAACCTGAAAAAACACCCGTTTCTAAAATCGTCATCGACTCCAATAGTCCAAAATCGTACCCTTTTTCGATGTTTTTCCTGACGGTCATGAGTACCACTTTTTTCTTCGAGCGCCAACACCCCCGGGACATTCCCCCAAGCAAAGCTTATGGCAAAGTCATGGTTTTGAGCATCATCAAGGGGAAATAATTTTAATCATACCCTGAGAATAAGCTGTCAATATTTGTTTTATATATCAAATATATATAGATTTTTGTCAGCTGATTGGTTAAAAGACCCATATTAGCGCATAAACTCTACACTCTCAATGACTTTTAACGAATCAGATAACAGGAATCTAAATATGAGGTATATAATTAAGGATCCATGCCTTTCAATTGCTACCTTCAATGATCTTACTTCTGAACTCAAAGATGGAAAAAGCTTTAGTAATTTTTAAACGTTTTATGTAGTTTTATTACCTAAATATAAACTTTAGGCAGGTTTATTTGGGATTTTTGAGGTTCTCTTTGTGAACATTCATGAACTTTTTTGGTGGACCTTTTTATGCATACGGTAGCCAAATTTTTAGGTAATACAAATAGTAACTGAAGGTAAAGTTTTGCATTGATAGAAAGCAAAAAGTGTGCTTTGCTCTTTTGACTACCCTGATAATGCTATACGTATAGCTGCCATGTTATTTGTTGCTCATTGAGGGTGTGTTATTCTACCTATAGCTGTTGGTCTTTTTTGTCTATCCCCATGGGTTGATCCTCTGTATGAACTTTTCAACAACCTGCAAGTTTCTGGTGGTAGGAGATAATTATTTCTGATATGGTTCAAGATGGATTTAATTGTTGTTAATGTTGTATAAATTTCATTTTGGATTGAGATTGACTATATCATACTTGATTTTAAGCACTCTTTGTTTGATTCATCACAGGTAACCGCTATCAGTCGTAATTCTGACCCGTCATCAATCTTCTATACAATGACCAAAGGATATGAGTTGTTTCAAATCAACCAAACCAGTGGGCAGATAACTGTGAAAGATGATACTATAGACTATGAAATGGCAACAGAATACACACTGGTTGTGGAAGCACAAGATAGGGCTATTGAACCTTTTAGGTAAGAGGGTAAATTATGGTTTTAAGCTAAAAGTAATTTCTGAAAAGAATTAATATCAAATAAAATTAAATGATCAAATGTTGTTGAATCTGTAACCAGTGTATAGCTTAAAACAGTTTGCATAAGTCATGATAAATTTTACCTAAAAGTTAATTACCTAAATCAAGAAGTTACAGGGGCTTCCACACAGGTGTGTCAATATAAATGTATCGATATTAATTATAGATTGTGTTCACATGGTCACTCGTTAGTCTGAATTTACTAATCATTAACTCAAAAATCATAGTAATCTAGATGCATCTAGGTGTGTTAAGTCCAGATATATTCAAATTGATTTCTAGCGTGGAGAGCCTCCAATATTGTATTGGTTCCCTTGCATTTGAAGCTTTTCTATAAGCTGGACTATCCAAGACCACAGGTACAGGATGATCATGATCAATAATCAGTGAAATTTGACTGGAAATATGTGTCACTTTCAGTTGTCACTCATGCATGTAAAGCTGAGTGTCTGTTGCGGTCATCACAGGACAAGTGTGACATTAAAACTTTTGACCTTTTTTGTTGGAAAATATCAATCATGTTGTTGTTAACAGTCAAATTGAAGTCAACTTCTTTGCAACAAACCATTTATATTTATACCATTCGGCCCAAAGGCCTGGCGTAACCCAATATTGCAAAAGCAATAAATTAAAGGGAGGCCAATCACCAAACATACCAAAAGTAAAAATGAAGACACAAGAAAAACACAAGCACAGAAACAAAGCCAAAGAAACTGGTTAGCCAAGATGGACAAGGAGAGCTGACTTAAAGGACTGCAGAGAATTACATTAAATTATGTCCTCAGGGAGGTAGTTCCATAGGGTTGGCGCGTAAGGGTAAAATGATCTTTTGAACCATCAATGCAATAAATACAAATGTGTCGCATCATTACATCTCAAAATTGCAACTAAGATGCTCATCTGCTACATACTACAGGGTGTCAAAAAAGTCCCTTCACTTCTATAGTCTATGGTTTTGGGCCATTTCTGACAGTTGGCCATGATTTAGCTTGCCATCTGCATCTTCCAGAAGACAGTGGATGTATTTTGAGAACAAGGCTCTTTGTCTTCCAGGTCTCCTCTTTCCATGCTTTGGGACATACAATGCATACTCCTTTGCAGGCTCCCCATCAGGCACATACATGTCCAAGGAATTTCAGTTGATGACTCCTGTCTCTATCAACAAGGGGCACAGTCTCCTTAAAATTGTAGATAGTGACATTTGGTATACTGTCAATCCTCTTGATGTTAAACATAATTCGGTAACATGATATGCCAAAGTTGAGTTGATTTTATTGTCTATATCCTTAAAAGATTATCCATGACTCGCAGCCATACAACAATATTGGCCACTTCAAAACACAACCGGTGGTTTTCTGCCAGTTCTGAATGGTTTTGGGAAGTTGGCTATTGTTTATTTTGGTTGAACCTTCCAGAACCGGCAGGCAACCTCCTTGAGTTTTGAAGCAGCCCCTAACCAAACTGCTTATTTTTTGTTTTGTTTCCAGATCTGCCAGTGTTAATGTAATTGTATCTGTTGATGATATCAATGACAATTGTCCAAGTTTTGCCAGCAGTATTGATATAGGACAAGTGACTTTAGACGATAGATTCGTCTTGGAATATGGCACTGTAGACAGGCTGTATCTAACAGCTGTAGATAATGACGCTGTGAGTAGACAAATAAGTCTTAACTTATGGGGTTTCTGTGTGAAATATGATTTGGATAAATGAAGTTCAGTGTCCATATACATTTGGATTTTTAATCGTGGTATAAGCTGTGATTTTCATGTAAAATCTTAATTTGATTGGGATGCCCATGAAATAGTTAATGTGAATAAAATTTATGTCTCTATTAATTTTGATTTAATGGGATATGCATTTTCAAAATATTGCTTTCACAGAAGTCTTTGGCAATGCTGTACATGCAAATATTATCTTGTATTCTTAATCTGCATTTGTTAATGAACAGCGTTCCTGGTAAGACCATGTGGTGCCTTATTGGTGCAGGAGCCATGAATATTGGTGCTACAGGTTTCTGAAAAATGAAAGAAAGAAATGCGTTTTCTTGCTTTATTTGCACAATTTTTAGCCTCAGCTCGTAATTTGGCACAAACACATCTTCAACTTTGTCATAATTGGTCGAATTAGTGCATAGTGCAAGCCTTAAAACCTTAAAGGCAACAGTGTTAATGAGTAAATTTTCCCAATGATAAAAAATTTTCGAGACAAGTTTTCGGTACATTTAGTATATGCTGAAAATGCCACAAAGCTTATGCGCGTGTGGTCTAGCGGAACAGTGCAGGACTCATAATCAGAAGGTTGTGAGTTCGAGCCCTGGTAGTGCCAACGTGTTGTGAACCTGGGCAAATCACTTTATCACACTTGCCACGTCAACCCGGGCGTTATTGGGGATCTGTTATGGGAAATATATTTGATCTAAGTGCAGATAGCGAGTGCACTTCTGCCTGGTAGCACCACTAACTGATGCGATATGATTGTGACGATTTCCTGATGGCAGCAGTAATAATAGGCAACTTGTTAAAAGATCTTGTTAAAAGCGCTATATAAAAGCTTGCATATTATTATTATTATTATGCCACTACAGATAGTTCATCACACTATTTCATATTGAAATTTTGATAGATAGATATAAGCTCCACCTTAACATTTATTTAAAAATGGGATTTGTTAAAGTTCATAAAGAAATTGGTGGTCTCGAAGTTTGTTTCTATTTTTTTTTTTAAACATGTTCATAGAACTGGACTTCTCTTCTACTAAGTTTTTTATATCTTGATGGTTTTACCTCAGGTTTTTGAAGGAGCCAGTATGATATACAATGACACTTCTGGTGGCAGTTTTGGTATTGTAGAAGAAATGTCCACAGATACACCAAGTTTGCAGGTTTTTGTAGAGGTGACTAATTCATCTGGATTAGAACTGGGTCAAAGCTACCAACTGGGAGTAAGTTTTCTATTACAAAGTTGAAATAGGTGTACCAGTAGATTTTACATTTTATGCTATATCCCAAAAACTATAAAGAATGAAGAGGTGATATCATGGATTTATAATCAGAAAAATATAGATTTATTATTTAACATCAGAAAATTAACTACTTCATGTTGAGCTTTGGGGATAAGAATATGATTGAAGCTTACATCTTTAATAGATTTTGAGATTGGAATATCTGCTGCAGCAGCATAGAACAATAATATACAAATATTGAATGCCTGAGAGTGCAATAGTACAAGATATATCATGAGGTCAAATTTTGACTTTTCTATTTCACAAGGCGTAGCCGAGTGAAATGGATCAGTCCAAATTTGATCGAATGATATATTTTGTACTATTGCACGTCCATAGGCATTCAATATTTGTTTTATATCATGATATCACACAGGTTTGTTTCATGCCGTGCAATATTACAAACTATTGCACGACTCAAATCACTGTAATCATGATATAATACTCTACTCTATAAAACTTGAAGTATGCAACAAACAGCCGATTAACACACATAAACCAATAATGACCATATGTCCATATTTTACCAATCATAACATAGTACCAAATCTTGTTGAAAATTCAAATGAACTTACCATTAATGTTTGTCAATTTGGTAGCAACAAAATTAGCCCAAAGTAATACCAAAATCATGAACGAATTATGTACAAATATTCATACGTAGTGATTTGGTCTTATTATCAATCCTAAGCAATCAATACCAGTCTCTTGCACAATACAAAAACACCAGTTTCCAATGTTGTAGAATACAAGGGATATGCTATGGATCTCGTAACAGAGTCTGATTGCTTGTTGCACACTTCAAGATTTAGAGAGTATAGCTTACATTCATACAGGCAGCTGAAAGTCCTTGTTCTAGGATGCTAGATGCTTGAATTGATGCTTGATGTGATAATTCAAAAGAGCTCCAAAGAGCTATACTTGAATGGGTGCAGGTGACATCATAGCCATGGGCCAGGAGAAGTGGTTTCAGCCCCTGGCTAAAGGTTGCTTGTCCTTAAGTATCTTATCTTGTTGTCATGTTGAGTATACCATGCATTGTGACTGATTGCCAGCTTTTCATTTTTGAATGATCCCATCAATTTAAGTAACTGAGTCCATCAGTGAACATATGTTACCCGTTTATTAATTTCTGTCTCTTATAGATTCTTGTGACAGATTCATCTTTAGATGCTGACTGCAGCTCCTTTGCTATGGTTACTATATTTGTTGAAGATTTGTCGCCTAAATTTACTCAGGAGATCTACACTGGGTCAGTCAATGAAACTGATGGCGTAGGGACATTAGTTGTTGTGGTAAGTTTCTCAAACAATTGTGTTTCATCATAAACACTGAAACATAAGTAAAGTTAGCTCAAACAGCAAGATGGTCGCTTGCGGTGTTGAAGGTCTAGAGTTCAAACCCCTAAGTGCCAAAAGTTAAGTGTGCTTGAAATTCCCTTGGAGAAGAAACTAACTGCTAATCGTCTAATGGAAAATCATTCAAATCTCGGGGGGCTGATTGGTCCAGTGATGGTGCATATGTGGGCTGATCAAGGTTCAGCGCCAGAGGTTGCCGCAGAACTTTAAATGTTGCTTAATAGTGTGGAATGGAGCTTACTTGGCCATAGTGATCAGTAAACACCTGTAAAGTGTGATATGACAAACTACAAATAACAATTGAAAGAGACACAGCATTTGTTACCAGTACACACATAAACTAAATAGCGTAGTTTGTTCGCCGTTCAAATTGGGTACCTCCACTCGAATGACTAACTTTAGAATGCTTTGTTCGATTTCAACACAATAAATTTTCTATGAAAGCTAATGAAATATGACATGTTATACAGGAACAATATTTGCAAAAGAATAATAGGAACTGGTTATATAAAATCACTGATTATATTATACAAATATTGACTGCTTTGAGGGGCATGGTTTAAATTATTTTCCCGAGGTGATCTCAAAACCATGAATATGCCCGAAGCAAAGCATAGGAAATAGTCATGGTTTTGAAATCACCAAGGGGAAATAATTTTATCCATACACCCCCAAAAAATATTTGGTTCTATACCAAATACATATTTTTGTCAGCTGATTGGTTAAAAGACCCATATGATTTACGATATTTCTTTTTTCAATGCTGACCGCGCCATATTTTGTGCGCAAAATGTATTGAGCGGGCCTAGTGAAAAATATGCCCTGGGCCTAGTAAAATCCATGCCCTCACTTTTAACCAATCAGAGGACAGGAATCTATATATGAGGTATATAATACACTTTATTTTGACTCACCCTGTATATTAGTTTTCTTTTATGAAATTAGATTTTCTTTAAAATTCTAAGTTCTTTCAATTCTTGGGTCATCTATTTGCGATTGTGAGTTGTTGATTTTATAGCATCATGTAAAGGGATTCTTTCTTACCGTAGAAATTTTGTGTCAAACAAATGCCAAATCTTGATTCTTGAGGAAATTGGAAAAGTTTTGTGACTGAATTGGTTGTGTGTACCTGTGACAAGTGGCCACACAACTACACCGGTAACCTTCCATCTCAGGGCTTTACTATAGATCAGTCTACCTAAGACTATATCAATTGTGACCAGTAGAATTACATATCTGAGTTACTCACTCACTGCAACAAAGACAACAAGACTATCTATTTTATCTTGTTGAGATTATGCGCAAAAATGTTCATGCATGGCAACAATTTTCAAAATAATTTGTTTTTTACAAACGGCATAAACAAGTAGTACCAATATGGATGAATGTTCTGTACTCTCCTTAATGAAGTTGTTTAATATATTATCACATTAATTTGTTTTTTCAGGTTAATGCAACCAATAAAGATGGTAACTCAGATGGAATTATATATGGCATCCAATCTGTTACTAATGATGGGTCAGACAAGTTTGAGATTGACCCTGACACAGGGGAGATTACAGTATCGGACACACTAAGTGCTGAAGAAGCACAGGAATATACTGTGTTTGTTGAAGCTAGAGATACAAGAACAGAAATAATTAGGTAGGTATACAGCAGGTTTTAATTGATTCATTTTTTGCCATAACATAATAGTTAACTTCACATAAAGTTGGAACACTGGTACAATCAACTGAATGTGTTGCATTATGACGTTTTTAACCAATGCTCAAAATTGGTTTCAAACCCATATTTTGGTTAATTTTGGAAAATGCAGATTTGTGCCAAGATGAGGGCATTTACCTATTTCAAATTCTTGATTTTGCTTGTTATGTTGTTGTGATTTGCACTGAAAATGATAAATACATAACATTTTTCTTGACATAAGATGCTTCATTTGCAAGTCTGATTTTGAAAGTACACAAAAACGTATCCCTTCTACATCATGATATGGGTTTAATGGATAGTGCCAAATGCATTTGAATTGAAGCATAAATTGTTTTATATTTCTATTTCTATAGAGATCAAACATCCGTTACAGGCAATTCGGATGATGTTATATGTAACACAATTATATTAACTAGTTGATATTCTGTAAACAAAAATTCCATCACACATGTAATATTAATACCCAGTCAACTGGTCTTAGCTCAGTCAACTGTACATCTATGACCTCTTCTATCAAGGGTTCTTTTTTGAGAATTTGTGTTGTTTTCAACATTCTTTTGAATTATTATTTTGATACATGTGAGGACTTAAATGTCTGATTAATGTGGTATTATGTTCAACCTGGGTTTCTGAAATTATATGCTCATTGATTCCTGCTGTCCCCATATAATTAATTATCACATATTGAATATTTAGTTTGGTTATTTAATTAGATGTATATTAGAAATTCAAGCTTGTATCAATGTTAAGAATTAAAACTCATGCTTTTTAACTGTTAAGTCCTAAATTTAACTTTGTATTACTTCCCATACAGAACTGCTAGTGCTAGCGTGATTGTAACAGTTGAGGATGTGAACAATAAATGCCCAGAATTCAGCATATCGTCCTATGAGGGCGTCTTATCATCTCAAGATGCATTTGTCGTCACTATGGATTATGAAGACAGATTACTGCTGGAAGCTATAGACCAGGATGTTGTGAGTAATTTTTGTCAATTGTTTAGACATAAACTCTGGGTGACTATGTTGTGTGCACCAAAACTTTTTGTCTGTTCATGTTGCGCCACCTTTAAAAATTTGAATTTAACTCTGTTGAACTTACTACTGTTATACTAGGGGTATATATTTGTCCTCTTTTTGAATATTCTGATGTTATATGGCATTCTTCCAGTACTAACAATTATCCTCATATGTTGGAGAATATCCATAGATGGCTGACAGAATTATCTTATGTTTTGAATATACCTCATGAAAATTCATTACACGTTTATAAATTAGCAACACAATTAGAGACCCAAATATTTTAGGAGGCAGGACCATTGACTCACCACTATTTTACAATTTACAATTTGCTCCCCCCTTGGAAGATATGAAACACATTGAAAAAAGCTTAGGAGAAATGCCTCTTGATTTCACTCAACTATCTGCTTACACACTGAAGATCGTATCATATAACTCTTTTACCAGTCCAACTTGTATCGCTTTTGGTATATGATAGTTGTGTAACAAAGTGTGCATGGCTGTTGTGCGTGCGATACTAACAACAATGTGTTGTACTACGCAAAGCCAATAGAAAGGACGCGCGTAGCTGTCAATTAAGCCTGGAAAATTTTAATTTTGTGAAATAGTTCATTTTATATTTTTCATAATATTTTTCATACCGGTAATATTGAAATCATTTAAAAATTATTGCAATTTTATGAAAAATGTAAAATGAAATATTTTCCAAGCATATTCATCAGCATTTATAACTTTTTGCTATACAAAATAAGAAAAAGTTTACTGAGTGATAAATTCATTACCCCTGTTTGTTCTCATGCAATACGCAAAACATGAATGGTTTGGGTTCGTATCACATAAGGCTGAAAGCTGAGTACCATTAATATTTTCTTGTGTAGCATGAACAAACAGGGGCTAACTAATAATATCACAAGATCTCTTGTATTTTATTTCTATTCTTTTTCCTGTGGTTTGTAGGATGGATTCATCGGTGATGCATCTGTATCTCAAGGTGACCCTGGCGCAGGGTTTGAAGCAGTACAGGTAGCCATCTCTGGAGCTCAAATGATGGGCTACTATATAAGAGTGGATGACTACGCAGCATTGGATGTTGGTGAAACCTATGAAATACAGGTAATAAAGATATATATTCAAAAGAGCAAAACTATATATGTATGTGTTATGAAATGATATCTTGCATGATATTTGAATGAAAAAAGTTTTTATTTGTATGAAATAAGTCGCCTTAAAGCAAATATCGTCGTATTCAACCACATATTTATCTAAACCAGGGGTTCTCAACTAGTTCTTACAATGCACAACATAAATGAGAAAATGGTAGGCTAAAGCGCCACATGCATCCGTTTTTCAATGTATTTCTTTTTTTGAGTGGGCAAAAGCACCAATCTGTAACAATCAAAGCAACAAATTTGGCTCATGCGCCGCTAGTTAAAAATCCCTGATCTTAACAATACAGTATAAAAAGTATGATTATTTTGTTTAAAAATGCATGTTTCATAATGTTTATAATGTAACAAAGTGCTTTTATTTTTTGCAGGTGGTATAGGATATTTGCTCTGTTATGGTATATGTCAATAAATTTTATTCAACTTCATGCATGCATGCAATTTTAGCAAAGTTATCATTTCTTGATTGTTTCTGGATCATTTATGTCTTTGATACCTAGTGTTTCTAGATCATTTCTGTCTTTGATACCTACTGCATGATGTTGTTCATTATCATCAAGTTTCAAGCTTTATCAGTGCATAAGAATACAATATCTTTTCACCATTTGATTCTTAAAACATTTTCTTATTCAGCCAAGTTACCCCATGTTCCAGCTTAAAGCTGCATTGCTACCATTAGTAAAAGGTGGGAAAAGAGATTGATTTTTGCACTCCTTTGAAGTGGGGAATGTGTACCCGGGTATTTTGATTTATTATTGTCAATTACTTTAACTTGCATCTTTATTGTCTTATGTTTGCAAATTTTAAATTAAAATAACATTTTTAACCACTAGAAAATGGTCTTGATATAATTTGTAAAATTAGTGTTTCCAGAAATGTGTTTGATGATATTTTGTAAGGTTTTTGAAACCACATAAAAGGTCATTCCTCCTGACAAAAAGATGCACACTCAAAAGAGAATTTTTTTAACCATAACATCAATTTTTTTCTTAGATTACACTTGAAGATGCAAGCAACATGTATTGTAATACTGAGAGTGTTGCTAATGTGACCATCACAGTACGGGATCTAGCTCCAGTGTTTTCGCTTCCCGCCTATTTCGCCAACATCACAGAGGGCGCTCCGATGGGGACTTCTGTAGTAGAGGTAAGCAAAGAGAAATACTGTTTTGAAATAGCTATAATATAAATTGTGTGCGAGATTTATCGAAAGATGCTCAACAAAAAAGGGTTGATTTATCGAAAGTGCTCAACAAAAAAGGGTTGATTTTTTTCCCAGTTTTTGGATACAGCTTTATGAAAACAATCATGGCGATATGCTTTTGAATAGCAATGTGTCATTGAGATATTTTAAGTAATGTGGATCTATCAAACAAATTCAAAATTGTGTTTTACGTATGATTGATCAGATATGCCATTTGTAATACCGATATACGAGAAAAGTCAGCAACATTGCACTCATGATATCTATGTCCTCTGTTTAGGGGCCTTGTGCAAAGCAAACTGAATCTTGAAGAACTTCTACATAACGTTCCTTATAATCACCCTCTTATAAGATATGAAAAGAATGTGTTACAAAACTGTGGATCCTAAATTCAGTTTCTAGTTTAATCAATGAAAAATGGCTTAAAACCAAATTTCTCATATTTGGTCCCAACCTAATGATTTTCACCTATTGCATAATTACAAGACAAATCAAAGGTCTAGTTTGTCCAATCAAAATTGTCTACAAATTAAAATTACAACTGTAAAGTTTCAAAAACTCAAGCTTCTATAATTGTATCTGTTTTTTATTTTATTGACCCTTATAGTTGACTTGGGTTTTTATCTGCAAAATAATGGAGTAATTCATTGATTGGGACGTTGAGAAGCTAGCTATTCAAGTGTGGTTATTAGTAAATACATATCAACAAATGAGGATTTTTGGAATTGGCATTAATTTAAATGCACTTGGCCTTTGACTGAGGCTAGAAGTCAGAAATAGCAAATTTATCCATTGCCCAAACAACAAGTTGTCTGTATGCATACTGTCAGTTTCTAAACTATAACATGCCAAATAATTATTCATATGCTCTCTTTAGGTTTCAGCTATCAATTCTGACAACGATGCTGTGGGTATATCATATACCTTGACGTCACCCACCTCTGATGACATGGAGATCTTTACTATTGATGCTAAGTCTGGTGTAATTATAGTGCAAGATGGTGGCACAAACAGGGAGGATATTAGTGAATATGTTCTGGTAGTAGAAGCTCAGGATAGACGCTTAGATCCTATCAGGTATGATAGATAAATACTTCATTTGGTGATTATGTGCATTATTTATCATTCTTCCCCTATTTTCAAGACTCTTCCAGTCCCCAAGATGCCCATTTCAAGCTTACTTCAGTTCCGAAGACCCTTATTTTCAAAGAAAATGACTCCAAATGTGTTTTATAAAATTTTCAACCTAGTTTTGAGCAATTTTTAGCTTAATAGTCATGTTCTTATGAGAAAAAAATGGTTCCTGAGACCTCAATTTGAAAAAAAAACCCATTTCCAAAGACCTTATTTATGACCAAATATCAGTTCTGCAAGACCCTATTTTGGATATTGTGGGTGACAAATACCCACCAAAATTTTTGTAGTAACCCCCCCCCTGACTTAATTAACTCTCTTATAATTGCCTCCATTTTAATTCACTTGCAGGTCATCTACAGCCAATGTATTTGTCAGAATCGATGATAAGAACGATGAGTGTCCTGAATTCATCAATCTTGATACAAGGTTTGGTCAAATTACCAGACAGGATGTGTATGTAGTCAGCAATATAACACAGGAAATACTGGTTTTGAGAGCACAAGATGGTGATTTGGTAAGCGAATCCACAAATAGGTTTAAAATTAAGTAGAACTATGATCCCAACACAAATAGTTAAAATATACAATTGCTTCTTAACCATGGTATACTAATGCCAGGAATTGTAGTGCGTCGAAACATTTTGCGTATATGCACGTGCTGGTTAAAAATTGTACCTAAATGACGCATCTTTGGTGAGGTCTAAAAGATACTCAATAATAAATATAGTTTCGCTTATAGTCAGAATACCCCTAACCCCACGGCAGCTAAAGCCAGTATAGGAAGTCCATGGTCTCCTCTCTATATCTATGGCTGTGCTACAGTGTGACAACTGGTGATATTTAGTAGCAACATGATTAGCAATGAACCACCTTGACAATATCTTAAAATGATTACACCTCTTCAAAACCTTTTATATTGTTAACCTTGTTCTGATAAATAAATTCTTCCAGATATTTGAAGGTGAACCAGCTAATATTACAGGAAATTTTGATGAAGTATTTATTCTAGAGGATAGCACCCCTCCATCAGAAGTGGATTGGCTATACCTTTCCATTAGGCTTGATAAGCCTGATCTTCTGATTGACGACAACCCTTATGAACTACAGGTAAGATCATATCATGTGAGTGTAAGATAGTCCTATCTACAGTGGCTGCCCTAAGTTATATTTAACACCTCACAAAAATGTGAAAAATCTCTTACAATTCGCCTGTCTTATGTCAGTGTTCTAGAAATGGTACACTGTCACCTGAAGAACCATTTCAAGAACCACTGACACAAGACTGGAGATTATACTGTGTGTAATCAAATTTATGAAAAATGGCAGCTATTGCAGATACGATTTTCTTGCACCCACACGATGATACACAACTATCTACCACAAACCTCCTGTTATGTTGACTCCTTATCTATGCCTGGGTTTCCCAGCATAGATATTGTCTTTGTCCTATTGATTTTTCTCACTTTCCTTCTTCTCCTTCTTCTCCTTCGTCTTCTCCTTCTCCTTCTCCTTCTTCTTAGTAAGACGCCTTTTTGACCCCTGTAGCTCCAAAACTACGGAAGCTCTAAGGACCAAACTTGGTACA
>JXSR01S030204.1:23903-40769 GCA_000969725.1 Ophiothrix spiculata | reverse complement strand
TTAATAATAGTAAATTTAGTTCAGTTTTTAAACAATGAATAGGTTTCTGACCAAACGTGTAACAAAAATATTGTTTGATGAAAATATTATCGTTGAGTAAAATTTTGATTAAATGTTTAGCAAACAGCTATCATTCTACCCAACAACCGACCGGCCTTGTTAACTGTTATATTTTTACTGATATTTATAAGATGAATGAACTTACAGCAGATACTTATGCGACAAATTCATTTTGCTTTATTGTATAAGAACAATGTTCAGTATATTAAAGCTGACATTTATAAATAAACCTGGTCATATCCTTTAGGAAGTGGTAATTTATACTTACAAAGATTTTGAATAATTTTTATTTACATTTGTATAGAATAATAATAATAAAAAAGATAAAATGTGAAAGCAAAGTGCTTTCTTATTGAAAGAAACATGATTTTTAAAAAAATATTTTACGTTACTTCGAAAGAACATGTCTATAATAGTGACTAATAATAAATGATCAAAGACGCAAAGAAAAGTGCGACTGAGGCGCAATTTTGCTACCACAATTATTGAAAGCAGCATCTTTTTTCACCAAATCTTGTATCAACACAAGATGCAATGACAAAGTAGATCTAATAAATAGTGCATTGCATGTGTTCCCTTTATGGTTTTTGAACAATTTTGACAAAGAGGTCCTTACGTCAAAGTCATGAGCTGAGGCCGAAAATTGTTCAAAATAAAGCAAAAAAAATATTTTTACACGGTTTAGTAACCTGTTGCACAAATTTTCTCCCTGAAACTGATTGGTCCCTAACTGCAATCCTTTGGGATTTATTTTAAATTTCAAATTTAGAGTGTATCTTCTAAATTTAAAACACGCTCTGACACCTCAATACCTGTTTCTCATGCACCTTTGGGCATATAAGCACTAAAAAGTCAAGTCTGCTGTCAGTTTGTATCGGTGAAGAACTTGAAGTTGGTCAGTTTTAAAATTATGACAAAAAGACTCTTAAATTCCAACACATCTTTGCGACTTAAGTGGCTTTCAACATTCCAGTTTCGGATATGTACATATGATTATCGCTTGGCTTTGCTCTTGTGACATGGCCCATATCCAGTTACGACAGTATGTTCTTTAAAATATAAAATATTCATGAACTATCTCACTCAAGATACCTCATCATCTTCATCATGAGACTTATGATCTCAATCTGTTTAGTCGCTTATCTATTTTTCTAACATGAGTTCTAAAAATATATTTTATTATGTTATGTTATATTACGCCAAATTAATGTTTAAGATGTATCGCGTGGTGTGTCATTGTTACGTATTATTCATTTCATAATAAAGGCTATAAGCATTCAATTTCAAAAGTCCATAGCGTAAAGCTGTTGAAAATTTTGCTTTTTAAAGTAAAACGCATTAAAAGCATTTCATTTGGTTTCATGACATGTAATAGCATTTTGTCTCTTCTTAGATAGATACTGACTCATATGATGCGATTTGCATTGCAGTAATGGCTTAATACATAATAGGAATACCTAACTACAAAATCCATTGACAATATTATCTTTATTATCAGTGATACGTAAGCTTTTAATAAAAATATTTTTACCAACTCTCTATATGCTATCATTATCTATAGGTATCATTTCTGCCGGCATTTGGAAATATTCTGTTTTAAAAAATAAATACAAAGAAAAGCATTCTTTGATGAGGTAAATGATTTAAGTGTGTGATTTTTGAAAGTGAAACAAAACAGAAATCAATCAATCAATCAATCAATCAATCAATCAATCAATCAATCAATCAATCAATCAATCAATCAATAAATAAATAAATAAATAAAGTGGTCAGCTTGATTGAACATATAATCTATACTGCAAATTTTGGCGACGCGACGTCCCAATTACTAGACACACAATTTACAGTGTATCATTATTATTAGAACGACAACCTATGAGTGATCATCAAATACTATGGAAACAAATGATCTGGTATATTTACAATATGCGAATTTAATTCTAACTTGAACACGGCACTAAAATATATAAACATAAATAGATTTGATGCAAAATATTTTCTTCAAAATATGTTGTATTCAACTAAGTTCTAATCCTCAATGTTCATGTGAAAAACTACATTAGAAGGGAGGTAATCTATCTTCGAATTCCAAGTTCCAACGTGCATAAGATCTGCCCGTAACCAAGAGGAGGTACTCTATACACCAAAGTGCTCAAGACCCAAGAAGGAAAAATGGATAAAAAGCACATGCATGCTTTCCTAATACTAATACATATGGAATTAAATTCGGGATCAAAAAAAAACCCGTCGATATATAAAATATTCAAGAAGCCCCCCCCCCCTCCATAATAATATACTCCTTGCATTTAAGAATGATTTTATATCCGTATCCGTTTATCTTAAAGCAATACTATAAGATTTTGATCAAAAATGGTTTATAGTAAAAACAACATAAAATGTAGGAATGTGACTGTCTAAAAGCGTTTTCAAGTGCATTTTGTGAAAAAATTGTTTTGCCACCAAAAATGGATAAAAGCACATGCATGCTTTCCTAATACTAATACATATGGAATTAAATTCGGGATCCCGAATTTAATTCAACAAATGGTCATAACAGAAAAAGTAAGCATCTTTGAGCCAAATCGTTTGGAGGGTATTCATATCTACTAAAAACAAACCCAATAAGCCCAAAAAGTCATGGGTGACAGGGTTCATTTTTAACACTTTATAGTATTGTTTAAACCTAATATAAATAATCATTTGAAATGAAAAAGAGTGTGAACGTCCCAGAAAAAAATAGTAAAATGCTCTCAATCTGTTAATTCATATACTGCTAACTAAAATAAAATTTAGAGCAAAATTTCACATTAATTGTCAATGAATGGCCTCCAGAACAAGAACACTACACTAGTACCGACCCATTAAAGTGAATGCGGAAAATAAATGGTTTTCATAAACCCCACAAATACAATATATCTAATACAAATGCTATTAGTTCAAAGCATTTTTTCTAAAGGCATAATTTCAAAATATATTACTACACCTGCGTAAGATAGGCAGTTTCACAAAGATGGTGATCAATACATTCAGCATGTACATCACACAGTTACAATAATATTTAACTGACAAAATGTGCTCACTTTTTGTTGCACTCGTTTCTTCCCATGTAACTTCTATTTCAATAATTGTTTGTTCAGTTTTAAAGGATACTACTCCCTAAATGTATATTTAAACAATTATATTTAAAATCCTTTCTTTATATTTTAGCGCAAACACCTCAACCTTCACACAACAATCAAAATTTAAGGTGCTTAAATTCGATATATTTGACATATTTGAGGCAAACGTAATTCAAACTACCCTCTATACTGTGTTTTAAAAAGAAAGGTATTAAAATAAAATATCATAATCTAGCATATTAAGGGTAACATGATCATAGGCGGCGGAAGCGGGGGACGGGGGGGGGGGACATGTCCCCCCTAAATTTACAGAAACGCCATTCAATGGATGCAAACACTAATCGGGCTGAAAAGTTATTTTCAAAGATATAACATATAGAAATATGATAATGTTATGGTGATGAGTAATCCCGTCCTTACGTTTTATAAAATCTGTAATCATATCGATATACCAGGTTTTAATGTATATGATACGTGAAAGCAAAAAATACGGAACTTTTAAACATGTTAGATTCTGTATACAGCCGTCTCTGCTCGGAAGTGATATCCATCTCCAATTTGCAAGCGGGGTCATAAGAGCAAAATATCTTCTTCAACAATGTTCAAGCAAAATATTTACCTCAAATTACTTTAAGGGTCATCGACATCTTAATTGTTTATTTGAAAAAAATATGCAAACAACTCGATCATGTTGATTTATGCCTTAAAGCATAGCAATCCAAAACTATAACATTGACATCGAGCAACATTATATACCGTATTATATGTCGATGAATTATGAACTAGAACACTAATCATTCCAAACCCATTATATGCCGAAATGACATGCATTTCATAAAGTTAATGAACCCACTAAAGAGGTTTCTCAGAGATGTAAAATCTTTATTGGTTTTCTTAAAAATTCGATATTTTAGTATTTGATAGATTTATTTGTGCTGCTAACGAATCTAAAATTAAAAATATAGGTCACCGTGCTCGTTTTTGAAATACACGCGTTTCAAAAAGTACATATTTTCCCAAAAAATCACCATTTTACCACACAAAGTATAGGGAAAGGTAAAAAAAGTCGATCATTTATATGTGCTTGTAAAATATTAAATGTTCCATGTTTTTTTTTTATTTTTACATAATGTTAAAGCATTTTTTGAGTTGTTCAAAATACTGAAATAAGAAAATAGGGTCACCTTGTTAGTTTTCAAGAAAAATGACAAAAACCGAAATGTTTCAATAAAATTTTATTACTTTAACGGCACATCTGAGTTTGCATAATTTCCAGCGACTATATTACGCAGCGATGCGGCGCGTGATTAATCAAACGCGTTACTCTCTAAAATGGAAAGATTTACTTTTAAGTCTTATACTACTGTTATTAGTGATGAGACTTAAAGTTCAAAATTTTAAGTTACAAAAAAGATAGTTATCTTAAACTGGTATTTTCGACATAGTATCAAACATTATAATTATTAAAAATTAGCTTTTTGATTCAATATTCCACTCTGTAAATTTCAGTGACAAACTTTGAAAAGATTATTGCTGACGTTTTGGATTAAACATAAAACCTTTTGGTTTTAAAAACACATTTTGAATCATTATTAGGCTTATTTCTAAGTCGAAAAGACTAATTTAAAATAAATCTTATTTTCGAGACTTAAAATTTTAAAATTTTAATTCTCTGAAAAGGTTCATCACTCATAACAATCTATAAGACTTAAAAGTAAGTCTTTCCATTTTAGAGAGTATTAAATCTTGCATGCGTTCAGTGTGCATTGAAATTTGCGCACGCAAAAAGGGTGCAAACAATTTTTTGAATTTCTGCTATTTATGAAAAAACGTTATCCCCCAGTCGTATAAGCAACTGCATCTCTGAGAAAACCCTTTAACAAATAGCAACATTGTATAATACTTGTCGATCCATTAGAAAACAGAAATGACATGCATTTCATAAAGCTAATGAACCCACTTAAGAATACATGCTGATGCATATCACAAATGCTATTAGTTCAAAGCATTTTTCAGAAGGCACAATTTCAAAGTGCACACGTATTATTACACCTGCGTATGGTAGATAATTTTGAATCAAAAGTGATTAATACATTTAGTATGTAACACATGAGACCGTCCTTCCCAAACCAGTCGTAAATGCATCCTCTGACCATTTTGTTAAATATTTGCAAGACCATGTTATAAGGACTAAAATGACACCTCGATGAACTTCAGTCGATTTTTCACCAAGCATCCGTTATTGATTAGAAGATGAATTGGAATCAATTTTATAATAGAGATTTGTTGCACCCAATATTTGATAGCTCAAAAGACGTATAGATTGACCCTAAAGCAATAACCCATACACACCCCACACACTTGGCTAAAAACGATAAATCTGCGGGATTTTTTTCTGTCTGGGCAATTTTACACTATATACCTCATGGCCAATTTAGCTATTTTAAGTTAAAATTTATCTTTTCCCTACAGTGATGATGGGAAGGGTCCCTCCGAGCCCCTCCTCCTCGACTCGAAGCCTCCTCGAGGAAAACGTTTGAACAAACAAGTACGTCCCAAATTGGTGTCTCGAATAATTCTAGAGCTAAAATTATTTAGCTTGTGTGCCTCTACTCGTCAATTTTCAATACCAATACGACAAACAGCTTACTTGAAAAAAATACATAAATTGCAACTGATCAACAAACCATCTCCTTTTTCTTCTTGCTTACAGATGGAACCACATCATCACCACCTATTGGGAGCCAGAATGCAACGCAAGCAGGTATGTATGGCAAAACTCAAATCAAGAACACAAGACACTTGAAAGCTCCACAAGCTTTTCCTGACCTGCACGCTCAATTACATGGTCTTGGTTGGACTCAAACTAGGTGATCAATGCATCTTTATTAAATGTGAGTCGCCTTAGGAAAAGGATGCAGTTTTCGGCTCGTACATGTCACTCATTGTAGCATATCTGATGTATATAACGAGTATACATCAGATATGCTATAATGAGGTACATGTAGGAGACGAAAACTGCATCCTTTTACCGTGGCGGTCCAAAAAATAGATCCAGTACTCAGTGAAACAAGTATAATTACAAGGTCTTTATTCCTATAACAGCACATTTCATGTCCATCTTCATCCTCCATATCTTTTTAAAGTTATAATTTGCTCCAAATACCATTGAGAATTCTGGGGAAAAAAGAATGAAACAAACAAACAAAAAACAAGAAGACGAATTTACAAATGTCTGCTCTTACTGTTCTCCAATTTCCCACTATTAACAGTCAACTTTCATAATTCTGGTGCAGGTCGCTGCTGGTTATCCTCAAAATAACTGAAATATTTTAATGCATACACAGCAAAAAATAAAGACTAAAAGTTTGCGATTAACACATTTCGATTAAAAAAAGACTAATATTTTTAATCTTTGAAGAGCAAAGAACGTGTTTTCTTGTTAATCGCCGCCAGAGTAAGTGCAAAAAAGAGGAAAAACGTGATTTTTTTTAATCGTTTGGTACTTTTACTCGCTATTCGGAGCAATTTGTCTGGTTCACACACTAAAATTTACCGGGAAGAACGACGTGACCACAACGCAAAATGGAGCCCTTCCAAGAACATGCAAAGATGCAGGGATTATTATACCCATGGGAATACCTGAATTCATGTCTATAGTCAAAGGTAAATGTGATTATCAATTGCAGTAAGTGCTTATCTTCGTGGCTTTGTAATTGCCGGTCTCTTTGTGTCGTTGATCTGTACGTTAAAATATGCCCATGATCTTTTTTAGCATTTTCTGAGTGACGGTATTTATAATGTTAAGACTTATTATTCTCCCGGTTATTCTCTGTAACGGTAACCAAAGCTCTGTAACTACATAATAAGCTGAAGAGATTAAAGTTGAAAATGGGAGATGCCAAATAAGCAGTGTAAATAATAAATCAGTCTTGATATGACAATAAATTTTGATGATTCAGCACTTTAATACTAAAGTTAATAATCACATTAAACCTCTGAATAATAAGTTCAGGTATGCCATAGATTTAGCAATGCCTCCATCTCCATGCCTTTTATTCAATCAATAATCGATTAAGGTTAAAATTTTAATCAACGCTGGAGTAAAAAGGGAACTAGTCTACTAATAGAGTAATTTTTAATCTACCTTTAAGATTAAAATATTTACTCTTTTAAAGGATTAAACAATTTAATCAATAAAAGAGTGATCTTGCAATATTGATTAAAAATTACTCGGAAAACGACTAGTTCCCTTTTTACTACCGTGTTGATTAAAATTTTGCTCTACGTTGAGCAATTATTTTTTGCTGTGTATTTTCGTCACAGATCTGCAGAAAATAGAATTCAGAAAATAAGCAAAGTGAACCACAACAAACAAAGTAACGTGAATTCACAAGTATATATCAAAAATATATCTTTAGCACAATAAGCCATGCAGTGTTCTTATTTGCCAAATGTAAAGTTCTTGATTTCCAGCGATTTATTACACCGGCAACAACAACATATATCTCATGTCTGGTGCATGTCACTGCTAGATACGGAAAAACAACATTCTTATCGCCAGTGTTTTTATTATGTTCATCTTCTTGCTCTATATATTTTTAAAGTTATCATTTGTTCCAAATATCATTGAGCATTCCGGGGAAAAGGTGCAATCTACAATACAAATGTACAAATGTCTGCCCTCTTAATGTTCACCGATTTGTACTACTGTTAACAGTCAACTTTAAAATCTTATAATTCCGATGCAGGTCGTTGCTGGTTACGGAAAGACATTATTCTTATCACCATTTCACGAGGTTTAGTTTTCAATGTTAAGTTTCATGTATGGTGTTTGTTGTTTGAAACATGAGTTCTAGAAATGAATTGAAATATTTAAATGCATGTTTTCGTCACAGAAAATTGAATTCAGGACATAAGCAAAGTGAACCACAAAAACAAAGTAAAGAGAATTTTCAAGTATATTATCATGATTGTGTATTATTCCTTGAGCACAAATTATAGACCAGTGTTTTTATTTGCCGAATGTAAAGTTCTTGATTTTCACCGATTTATTACACCGGCAATAATAGCTTACTACACATCACATTTCTGGTTCATGTCACTGCTACACGGAAAGACAACATTCTTGTCACAATTGTTTTAATAACCTAAATTTATAAAGCTTGGTTTGATCTGAACGTTTTTTATTTTAAAATTCTAATTGTAGAAGACAAAACCCCGTCTTTCTATTAATTGTATGCCTTTAAACTTAAGAAAATATTAGATTTATAATATAAGAAAATAAAATTTACAATATATACTATACTGACAGTAGATATATAGGTTCAAGACATATCCAATTGTCGAATTAAGGAAATAACAACATGAACCAAACAAGCAAAATACCATGTCCTTTGTTGTTTTGTTGTAATAGCACTATAAATGTAGCGTTTATTTAATGAACTATTTAGTTTGTAAGTTCTTGGTGAGTGCTTGCTGTTTAAAACATGAATTCTGGATCTTCAAGCAAGAAGGTTTTTACATATTTAAAGGCATGTTCTCATCGCTGAAAATATTTTGGAAGGTTAATACAGGTTCTAAACTTAAGAATTGAATGAACAATTTACAGAAACACTGTTATGAAATAAACTGAATACCTCAAGTGTCAATTGCATAGGAAATATCCATATCATCTAGTGCACGTGACTGCTGGTTACGGAAAGACAACATCACATGGCAAGGAGGTCTATTAAATTTAATATTTTAATAGTATTAACTTGTGTTTTTAAACTTGCGTTTTAGATCTTAAGATCCATGGTCTGAAATATTCTACAACATGTTTTTGTCACTGGATATATTTTAGCATGGGAATAGCAATATGTTTTCTTTTTGGCATAGATGTTTTTATTTGTTAAAGAATTTAATGAAGTGTTTCTAGAAACACTACCAATGAACTCCGGTAGAAGTGAACTCAAATCGAACATTATTATGATTTTTATATGCATATATTCAATTTCAGCAAGTATGATTATAGATAGAGGTGATTATATTTAAACACCTACACTGTAAAAACTCCGGTGTTAAATTTAACACCGACTGGATTCAATACAGGTCCAATCTGGAATGGTGTTAATTTAACACCAGCTTGGTGTTATTTCAACACTTTTTGGTGTTGAAATAACACTTTTTGGTGTTGAAATAACCTCAAAGGGTGATGAAACAACACCGAAAAGTGTTAAAATTACACCACAATGGTGTTAAATTAACACCGCCCCAGATTGGACCTATATTGAATCCAGCCGGTGTTAATTTAACACCGGAGTTTTTTACAGTGTAGAAGTCAACTTTCGGATTATGTTTGGTACATTTATTCTCTTGTTCATCTTTATGTGTCATATCATATTATATTATATTATATTAAGTCAGTTGCGGTGAAAAATTTACCAAATTGAAATTTACGGTTGCTTATAAATTGAAGAAACAATAAATTCACACCTTGTCAATATTAACAAAACCAATTTCTACAATGTACAATCCATGAGCTGCGCTATTTGTTTTACATAGCAATGTAATCATAATTCCTGCGCAAGTCGCTGCTGAGTACGGAAAGACAACATTTGTATTACCATAGCACGGAGGTCTAGTATTGTGACCTAAATCTATATCTATGAAATTAAATCATACATCTTCCTTTGTAAACCCAAGACTTCTCAAGATAAAGTTACACAAATTCAACCTGAATTGTGTATTAAAGAATCCAATATAGCCTATATATTTTGTGTTTTAAACATAACTAATGAGGGGTTTTTTTTTCATTAAAATAACATCAACTGACTTAGAACGTTATTTTCATATGGTAATGTAAAATAATACAAAGACAATTTCTACAATAAGATAATTTTCAGATACGTCGAATATGATTAATTTAAACAACGACAATCTGTACAAAAAAAAATTTCGGTACAATATCTTGAAATTATATTATACGGTATTACTAATGAAAAAGTGTGAATTCTCCATAATTGTTTCATTGAATATACGCAATAAAGACTCTGTACTGTTTGTAAAACCAAGTTGTTTGATGTGTGCACTTTAAAGATATCTGTACATAAAAAATGTGTAAAGTTCGGAGTATACCTGGAGTTATACGGTCATAAACACATTCCGGTATGCTGTATGTGTAACTTTATCTTGAATATAGTCGTAGGTTTACAAAGAAAGTTGTTTGATTTAATTTCATAGATAAAGATTTAGGTCATATACCACTGTATACTAGACCTCCGTGAAATTGGAATAAGAATGTAGTCTTTCCGTACCCAGCAGCGACTTGCACAGGAATTATGATATCCCTAGAAATAGCTCTGAATGAATAATATACTCCATAACACGGTGGAGTCGACCTCTGGCTAAGAGTTGACTTTCCCCACTCAGTGACTTAAAATTGAAAACATTATTGCTCATGATACTGCGACTTTTGAGCTATTTATTTCTTATATCTAAGAAACCAAGATAAATGTCAAAATGTTGATAACATACTACATACATTCTATTATTCTTTGTTACGATTTGGTTTGTTAAGGCATATCCCACCTTAACCTTGTAAATTCATTTGACGCTGTGATCAAAAAAGCGGATTTTTAATTAA
The DNA here is from genome assembly GCA_000969725.1 of Ophiothrix spiculata. NCBI lineage: Eukaryota > Metazoa > Echinodermata > Ophiuroidea > Amphilepidida > Ophiotrichidae > Ophiothrix > Ophiothrix spiculata. The sequence continues at coordinate 29,963 of JXSR01S030204.1, read as the reverse complement.
CAGACTAACAAAACTTCAATTCGTTTGGAAACTTTAATCAGTTTAATATAATTTCTCAAAAACGATTCTTTAAAAAATCTCCTCAGAACTTACAGGTACTCATATAGACAGATATAACCAAATCAAAATTATGGTATATTTTCCAGGCTATAAAAACAGCTAAAATTGCTCAGCTGTGTTAATTTTTTATTTCGCATCCTTGTCACCCATGTTTTTGCAGTGCTATTACTTTAAGCAATAAGAGCGTTGGCTTTCCGTAACCAGCAGCATCGTAATGCACAACATTCATGATTTTCAAGGTAGGCCTATGTTGAAGATTTATATAATGAATTCAAGCACGGTAATCTTATGAAGAAATTTGATATCACTTAATCATTCGCATAATTTCATTAAATAATATTATTTCAGCAAGATATTTAATGGGAATCAACCTAAACGGATAATTATTGCATTTTTTTTCCATTTCAAGTAAAGGTGAATAAATGCGATTTTTTTTATGATTTTTATCATTTAAACGCAAGAATTACTGTATTTATTTTACGTATTAGCACAAGGTTTTATCTCCTCTTTCTTTATCCACAATTATATTCCTGAAAACCGTGTATATATGTGATGACTCACCCCGAAAGAACACTTTTCGAGAAACTGGTGAAAATAGGCAGCAAAAAATAAAGAAAATAATAAGAATTTCCAGCAGATTTTCTGTTGTAAAATGTGATCGCCTTGATCAATTTCAACAAGTAAGGTGTCATTATAAAACTTAGAAAATGCTCTAACAGATTAAATGATTCAAGCTGATAAAATCAAAATTGATATTATCTTTATATCAAGTCCCCCCTTTCGGGATGAGGCATCACATATCGTTGGTAAAGCGTAATGTTAATGCATGTGCGTTTACACTGTGACGACTTGTTTCGACGTAGGGTAACGTATTTTCAACTAAAAAGTTGTAACTGAAAACGACTGATATAGTAACGATAGTGAGCGTGGCTAGCAGCGTGTGTGAGCTTTAACTGACTTTAACTAACGATGGCGGACATAAAAATCAAAACGACAATACACAGGTCTACGTTGCTTGTCGTTACCCCCCCCCCCCCCAATTCGTCACAGTGTAAACGCACCTTAAGGCTGATACTCAACTTTCATTGTCTTCACCACTCACAACCGCAATTATTGTAAGTGTAAACCAAATATAACCGACACTTTTAGAAAATGGTAATAATGCGCTACGACAAATATATCTATGCATCTGATTATTAAGAATTTATATACAGCTTTTTAAATCTCACAAAAACACAATATTTGGACTCAATTTGTGCTTGCTTATTGAGAATGGAGATGTTCCTCAAAATGTTAATGCATTCCATTAATCTATTTTCAGATAAATTCCATCTTAAAGATGCTAAACAAAATAATTGTCCTCTGATCATGCTGATCCTTATCACTTTAACTCCATGAAGTTTTTGGCAATATATGATTATTGACGTTTACCCAATCTCTTAAAGCTGTTAAACTAGAACATAGGTACTCACAGACAGACGTTCAAATTCAAGATATATTTTAAGGTTATAAAAACAGCTCATATTACTCAGCGCGCAGTAGTATGAACCATTTTATTTCGCATACTTGTCACTCATATTTATACAGTACGCTTACTTACAGCAATAAGAGCGTTGATTTTCCGTACCCAGCAGCTACATACACAATTATTTTGATTTTCAAGTAATTATGATTATATGATGTTATTTACAAATTCTAACGATTTCAATAAATTATTTTATTTTGATAAGATGTTTAATGAAAAAAATAACCTAAAAACAATTCTCCACATTGTTTTCTTTCAAATAAACTAATCGGGCTTGCTTGATTTTTTATGTAGGCATAAAAGCCATATCTTGAACAAAGTCTTAACTATCACGACGATCAACAATTTATGATTAAATCACCACTCAATCAGCGGAAGAGACGATAGGTCATGAAAATACAATCACATTTACATTGCATAAGAGTGTTTTGTTTTTGTACAGGTGGTCACAGCATGCACTTGAAGTACCGTATGTCTTTTCTTAGTCAGTCTTATATGAAAACAATAATACGATGGGTTTTCGATAAGTTGACATGACATGAGATGCCGTTTATATTATTATGCTATGTATGGTTCAACTTGATTATAAGTAAATAATGCTTTTATTTTCTATTTTACAGAAATTTAATTGTCTGTTAAAGGTTTTTGAAGTCTTAAGAATTAAGCGTCAAAAATTAAAAAAAAAAACCCATTACGATACCAAGAACTCCTACATGCGTCTCCTCTCTGACATTGTTGAATTCTGCAGCCCAGTTCTTCACATGCTATTTTAAGGAGTCGTGTTTTTAAAGTGTTCACGCCTTGTCTTTTTTAATTCGTTGGGTGTAGTACTTAGAAGTGAGATTTTAAGGTCAATGCGTGTCAGTAAAATTTTGTTATTTCTTCAGTTTTTAAGGTAATAAATCAACTCTCAGAAACCTTTAACTGGCAATCTTTTAAGTTTCTGTAAATTAAATACCAAAGCAGATAGTTACTTGAAGCTTTCAGATATTCATCAGTTATGTTGAACTACAGTATGTCCCAGAATGAAGTTATCAAAATTTCAATGCCACATTATTCAAAAACTAAAATACCCCAGACACTGAAAGTTAGTGACAATCATGCTTGATGTATTTACTTGCTTTGGTGCAAAAATAAAGAAAATCCATGCATTAATTATCTAGTAGTGAGCGTTTGAAGCTCCAGAGGGGTTTGGACACTTTTCCCAGTTTGGAGAGGTTGTAAAAATCCAGCGGTAATTTGCAGCGGAAGTATATAAGCTTGGATGTCATCTTTACCAACATTTCTGTTTGTTTCGCATGTTGCGTAACCTTGATGATGCCTTGGAGTCTTAATAAAGGTTCAGCAGAATATTCGAAATATTCATTCAGACTTTTCAGCCTTATCAGATGTATGCATGTGTCCGATACTAATTCATATTCATCAAAATGGATCAGTAAAATCAAAGATACTTTAGATCAAAGTGGTTTCAGCGAAATTTGGTTTTTGCAAGATCAGCACAATTCAATTTGGTTGAAAAATGCTTTAGGCCGCAGAACAATTGACATTGATATGCAAAATTGGTGGAGTGATGTTCAAAACAACAGATTTTGTTTTAATTATAAATGTTTTAAAACTGTTCTCTCTTTTGAGCCTTACCTTAAAGAGTTAGATTATGGTAATAGACTTTTACTTACCAAACTTAGATGTGGAAATATTAAATTTCCAAATAACATCAGTAGATTTAGTGTTAATGAAAATGACAAATTATGCAAACTTTGCAGCAATGATCTTGTTGGTGATGAATTCCATTACCTTTTTGTGTGTGATTATTTTAATGATCAGAGAATTAAATACTTGCAACATCATATATCTGATGAGCAGACAATTGATTCCAAAATGTTTAAACTTTTCAACTCAAAAAACATAATGGTGCTTACTGATTTATGTAAATTTATCAAAGTTATTTCTCATAATTTTAACTCATAATATGTTCTCTATATTTTAAAAAATTTAATTTCAATTATGTAACAAGTGACTATTATATAATTTTATTGATACTAAGGTGTAATTTACAGTGATTATGTGAGATCTGTGACCATTAACTTTGCATTATAGCGCCATCTATTATTATGCATGTTGTTGTTATCACTCATATCCGGAAGGGGTCGATAGTGATTGAATAAATAGTTCAAAGGTTAAACTTTGAACAGAAACTTGAAACTTGAACTTGAGAATGTTGTAAGTCGGCTTCTACCTTGGCGTCCACACACTTCTTTTTTTTCTTTTCCAATTCCTTCTTTCATATCTGATACTATAAGCTTCTTATTTTCTGATATTTTTATGCAATGGGAATATCTGGCTCCTGGAAATGTTCAATAAATCTTTCCATGATATTTGCACTTTCCACTTTCCAGGTATTGGTCAATCATTATACTCTTTTCTACATTGACCAATGAGGTGTTATATTTGCTATGAATGACCTTATTCTTACAACTACTGCTACCAGTTAAACAGCCCTTTAGCGTATATTCAAATGGCTCACTGAATGATTTTCCTACACGATTACCTAATAAAACATGTTAAATGTTATATATGAAAAAGAATCAGATTTAGGTTAATTATAATCTTGAAAACAAAGACACTTATAATTGCACAAATATTATCATGACTGTCTGTAAAGATGACGTTCTTCTTTGCATGGTTATGCTGCAAATCTCCGTGGAATTTTTATATACAACTTTCCCGAACTGGGAAAAGTGTCCAAACCCCTATGGAGCTTCAAATGCTCCTTTCTAGAAAACTAATGCATGGATTTTCTTCAATTTTACACCACAGCAAGTAAAGACATTAGGCATAATTGGCACTAAGTTTCATCGACTGGAATTATTTGGTTTTTGAATTGTGTGGGGTTGAAATCTTGATAACTTCATTCTGGGACACACTGTACTTACCATATAATAAACATGACATATCTCATCTCCTTCTACCATGAAGGCATGAGTTGTTGCATACGTATACTTAAACGCTGCTTTAATACTATTTTAACTTAATGAGACTATACTATTTTAATTTATGACACTACTATTTTATTTCATGAAAATACTATTTTACAAATAATGTTGTTTGTAAACAAAACGAAAACACTCAAACATACAAGTAAATTAAGTCAGTTCAAGTTATTTCAACTATAAAAAAAGTATCAGTTCTGATACATCTTTAAAATTGTGTCAAAATGTAAAAAATATATGTCGGTTATTATTTTCAGAGATTAAATTTCAGAGGTATTAGTATGTCGCAATACAATGATTTATAAACCTCCATGCAATGATAATATGAATGTTGTCTTTCCGTACCCAGCACCAGATTCATAATATTTCTTATCAGAGCTGTGCTGAAGGTTAAAAGTATCGGTAAAACAAAAGTAAAGCTCAGGGTTTGTAGAAACTTGCTTTGTTAGATATTTTGATGAGGTGTGAGGTATTGTTTCTTTTAATAAGAAACCCTAAATTTTTATTTTGGAAACAGCCAAGTGTCGCAGCAACTGGCTTGGTACTACAGATGAACAAGAGAATGACCCTTAATTTCTGAAGTGACTGATAAAACGTTTTCCTATGTCATCTTGACGTATATTCATGAAAAGATTTGTATAGCTGTAGTGTTGAACATTGTTTTAAAGTGTGAAAAAATCATTGTTATCTTTGCGTTAAAGTAATAAAGATGGGAACAATTCTCTTGATTTATCATCACTTCATGTAGTTATTACTGACATCATCGTAAGCTGCTTGTTACGGAAAGTCAGCATTCTTATTGCTTAAAGTAAGAACACCGGAGAAATAAATGTGGCAAGGATGGGAGATATATGAAAATAGTTCACAAAACAATTGATAGATATGAGCTGTTTTTATAACCTAAAAAATATACCGTATACCATAGCTCTATGTTCTGTCCTAGTATAATACAGAACATAGAGATATGGTATTGAGGCCTACAATATCTGATTCCCATATGTACTATGGACACTGCACAAATTTATTGCGTTACAGAGCATGACAGAACTACTATTGTTTTCCAGTTTTAATTGCATTGTAATACCGTATATAGGAAACATGAAGACATATATTATCTATCATGAATGCTAATTAATACCTTTATAATGTGTTCATTCCTTCATTTATACCGAACTCATGACCATTAAGATTGATGATTATTCCATCTCACACCATGAAGACTATAGTAAATAGTGCACAACAATCCCTCTGGTCACGACAAGACGACTATGGCAAGCCAAAAGGGTCATTACGTATTGCCACAACGCGTTGTTTTTGAAAGCAACGCGTTGCTTAATAAAACCAACGCGTTGCTTATTTAACCAATAAGAATTACGTTTTATCAATGCGTAGCTTTGGCAAACAACGCGTTGCTTTTAATAAAACAACGCGTTGAATTTTGAGAAAGCAACGCGTTGCTTTTGAGAAAACAACGCGTTGCTTTCT
>JXSR01S030204.1:1818-13606 GCA_000969725.1 Ophiothrix spiculata | reverse complement strand
TTGTTACAAACAGAATCATGTACATAGGAGAACATTTGGAAAGTTATAGGTAATTTCTCATACAGTCACTGAAAATAGTCTTCAAAAAGTATAGTCTTGAGAGTACGCTTGAACTGACTAGTAGTCATAATTGGAGCAGCGTCCTGATTATTGAAGGCAGATTGTTCCACAATTTAACATTGTGTCGGAATTACTCATTTATCCCAGGATTTTAATATTTCTAAAAAAGTCAAATTGATTTTTTCCTGGAAATGCATTGTCAATATCCATTTATACATCTTACAGAGAACTGTGAAGGGTTTATACTCTGCACGGTTAGCATCTTTGAAATATCAGATTTTAGTTTGCAAATTAAACATTAGTACTGATGCAGTATTTGATAACATAACGTATTCCACAGGATAACATAACATAACATAACTAAATGTAATCTCTGTTCCTGAAATTATTAGTGTTGATACTATAGTAATCATGATCAAAACATTTTGCTGTAAATTTACAGATTCAGGTAGATGATGAAATTTCTCATTGACCTTGTTTTCAACCACTATCATTAATCATGAAAAAAAAATGTCAAAAAGAAGGAAAATGTTGTCAAAAACTCTCTACACTAATTGTATTAAAACCTTTTAAGAAGTAATGATGTGTGAAGATGTGTACTGTGCAGATTCATATTAAAATTAAACATTGACTTCTTCACATATCTTTATTTTGTAAAATACATGTTTTGTACTACACATGATATGACTTGCGAATGGAAACAAAGTCGAAAATTTGATGCTAAAAATGGTGTTATAATTCTACAGATTTGGATAAATTGGCTCATCATATTACAATCTGTTATATGACTTGATACGTTTCCAAAAGAGAATTTATTGCAAGTCTATACAAATTATCAAATTTTTATATGCTATATTCCATTTCTACAGCTTTAAAATTTGTGTTTAAAAAAATACAGTTTTGTAATTTTAACAGATTTGTATTAAAATTTTTATACTCTACATACATTTTATACTATCATATGACTGGATACATGTCCAACCAAATGAAGGGAAATTTGCTGCACCATCTGCAAAATAAACCTTACAATCTTTGCGTGCATTTTTCATGGGTTTAACGGATAGTTCGAAAGTATGTAAAGGTTTCATTTAATAGCCCATGAATTGAACTTTTAGATACCGTTTGTTTCATTTCAATCGGTAATGTATAACAAAAGTTATGCTTTGTCAAATAATTGAATGTAAAATTTGCTGGTCCAGTTTCATGAGTTTGTAAGTTCCCCTTGAATGAAGCTCTATTGAGTATTGTCATTGATCTGTTCACTCAACCGTAACGATGTTTACTTATTTACTATGCACATGCTTTCTGTTATCTATGCTGAAAAAATGAACAAATTTGATGTAAACTTAAGACAGATATGATAAGTTTTCCAAGATGACTCATTTTTATTCCATTCAGAAACACCCTTACTTTATGGCCAATAATCATTAAATTGGACCAGACAAAAATCCAACCAAAAGTTTGATACAACATAACTTTTGTTGTATACTACTGATTGAAATGAAACAAACGGTATCTAAAAGTTCAACTCATAGGCTATAAAATGCAATCTTTACATACTTTCTGACTATCCGTTAAACCCATGAAAATTGCACGCAAAGATTGTAAGGTTTATTCTGGGACACCCTGTATCATAGGAGAGGACAAATAATTGGTATTCTTTGGTTAATATAGTCATCTATAAATGGATTTGTCAATATGTTCTTGGGGGAAAAAAGAAAAAAGTATTTGAAACGACTAAAAATTGTGCAATGGTGCTTTTTTGATTATTGCATAGAAAAATATATCAATTCCAGTGTAATTTTGAAGAGCAAACATTAATTTACATAAACTAGATCATATAGAGAAACATACCTTATTCCATAAATCAGTATGCTCAACATAAAAAGGGGAAACGTTTACCTTAAATCTCAGATTTCTTGAAATTGGGTTGTCTGACATATTTTACTTTCTACAGCTGTCATTTCGGAGGAAAAACAGAATTGTAAAGAAAAATGTTGTTGATATTAAAAAAATATAGAGATTTGTATAAGTGTGTTTGTTGGTGGAGTTTATATTTTTAAGCTATATGTTATTTTCAGCTGTTGTATTAGTATAGCACCGTATTAATAACCATCGTATTCGAATAGAAGAAATCTCTATGTTCTAGTTTATGTAAATAAATGTTTGCTAACATTTGTCATTAATTTGTCTATCAGATCTGAGAAATTCCCAAGTGAAATGAAGGTTGCTAAAGTCAAACCTCTCTTCAAAAAGAAAAACAGGCTTGAGGTTGGTAACTACAGACCTGTAAGCATTCTTCCAATTGCATCCAAGATTTTAGAAAAGGTTGTTTGTGAGCAACTAAATCAATACCTTACCGATAATAGTATTTTGTTCAAACTCCAATCAGGGTTTAGAAGCAAACATTCAACAGACTCCTGTCTTATTTACTTGCAAGATCACATCAGAAACAAAATCAGCGATGGTCTTTTCACAGGCATGGTTCTGCTTGATATACAAAAAGCTTTTGACAGTGTCAATCATTCTATTTTGTGCAAAAAACTTAATGCCTTAGGTGTTAGCTCCACCAGATGGTTTGAATCATACCTTCATGGTAGATCACAAATTGTTGATGTCAATGGGTCTCTTTCTGATTCAATGCCATTGACATGTGGTGTCCCTCAAGGGAGCATTTTAGGCCCCATTTTGTTTTTGTGCTATGTTAATGATATGCCAAGTTCTGTTGAATGCTTGCTTCTCCAATACGCTGATGACAGTGCCCTTATTGTCTCAGATAAAGATCCTCTCAAAATAAAACAAGAGCTGAGCAAAAATCTTGAAAGCTGCAATAAGTGGCTAGTTGATAATAAGCTCTCACTTCATATGGGTAAAACGGAGCTTATACTGTTTGGTACGAAACGTAAACTGAAGTCGTGGCAGAATTATACCATTGAATGTGAAGGTCAGATTATTTCTTCCAGTCCGTCTGTCAAATACTTGGGCCTTACTATTGATCAACACTTAAATGGTGAGGAAATGGCTCTTAGCATTATCAAAAAGTCCAATTCTAGACTTAAATTCCTGTACAGACAGGCCAATTTTCTTGACAGCAACACCAAAAAACTTCTTTGCTCAGCCCTTGTTCTCTGCTTGTTCGATTATTCGATCTCATCTTGGTATGGTGGTATTGGTAAACAGATTTGTAAAAGTTTGCAAATAGCACAAAATAAGATCATCAGGTTTATCCTTAAGGAAAGTGCAAGGTATCATATTGTTTGTGATGATTTCAAAAATCTTAATTTTCTGAATATTCAAAACAGAGCTAAACAACTCAGATTGAACCATGTCTTTGATATTTTTAATGAATCATGTCCTGATTATCTTAGGACAAATTTTATTAGAGTCTCAAATGTTCATCAATATAGTACCAGAAATAGTGTGCAAAATTTTTGTGTTCCAAAATGTACCACCACAGTTGCTGGTTCTTTTTATTATAATGCCATTCAGGACTGGATGAGCTTACCAAGTGCAATCAAATCAATTCCCAACAAACTTCTTTTTAAAAAATCGTTTAAAACCTATCTTTTAGATCAAATTGACTGTTGAATTTTTAGCACTTCCTTCTCTATTATTGTTGTATATATTGTGTCTTTTAAAACTTCTTGTAAAGTCTACGTTTTTATTTTGTTTTTCTTGATGCTTTGCATGTATGTACTTCTTTATGCCAAGGACCCCTTTGGAAATAAGCCCCAGGGCTTAAAGGGCTATCCTGTGTATCTCCTTTTCTGTATTTGTTTTTAAGGTCTTTACAATTAAGTAAATTGTAATGTTTTTATTATATATTTATATTTGTATTGGAGATGCCAAATAAAATAAAATCATCAAATCAAATCATGACGAAACCGACAGTAATGAAAACATACATTTATTGAATTCATAAATATAGTCTCTGTGTGCAGGTGCGAGACACATATTCGAGATATCAAATAACAATCATATTTCATAAGAATTTACATCAATATTACGTGGTGAAATGGCAAAATCATGATTCTGTTCATGCTCTCTATGAATTGCAATAGATCCAGTTATGTCGATAATGTATTATTATTTCCATTTTCATTGATGCAAAAAGGATAAGAAATGACTTGTACAAGAGTGACGCTACGGACCAACTTTTGGAAAGAGTGAAAAATTCACTCCAAAAGAGTTCACTCTTTAAAAAAAGAGTGCCAATTCCCGGGGACAATTCACTCTCGAAAAGTGACACATTTAAGATTTCACTCTTTTCAGAGTCAAAATCTACTCTATAAGAGTGAAATTTCACTCGTTTAGAATAAAATTGTTTTCATTCTGAGAGAGAGAGTGAACATTTCTCTCTTTTAGAGTATTGAAAACCAATACAAATTGCGCAATAGTGCTTGTTTTGATTGGGTGCTTAATTCCCGAAATTTGAATTAATTCTATTAGAGTCAGAGCAATACAGTAGAGTAACATACCATATTTGCCCCATATTTTATACATATTCAACATATGAAAGGGTATTTGTATCTTTAATAATCACAGATTTATTTAAATTTTTATACTGTTATCAATTCAGAGGAAACCGTAAATATGTAGAACTGTAAGTTGTCAATATAGAAATTTACCAATGGGCTTGTTGATATAGTTTATATTTCTAAAGCTATAATTTTCCCTTGTTGTATACACTGATATTTAAAATGAATAATTGGATTTAAGAAGCAAACCCGACAGTCATGAAAACAAACATTTATTGAATTCTTAAAATAGTCTCTGTGTGCAGGTGCGAGACACAGAATCCAGATATCAAATAACGAATCATATTTTACGAGAATTTACAACAGCATTATACCTGAGACTTTAGTTATACTCGTCTCAGATTATACAGTGAAATGGAAAATATCACAATTCTGTGCATCTGTCAGGATTGCATCAGGTCATGTTATGATTACATTTTACAGAAGTAAAAAATAACTAGAACTCGTAATAATTGAACACAGTATTTCCTTTCAATTTATAACGTCTTACATACAAAATGTGGAATACTGATATTAAAATGCCGCAAGCCGAATGCATGCATCATGACTTTGTTATATAGCATTTATCTGATAAAACATATACAAACAATTTTACATAGGCTAACCCCAAAAATGTACACAATTTTATTTATCTTGGCTGTTTCAGAAAAACTTATCTCCAAAACGATGTGTGCAAATTTGAAACTTATGTTCAGTTTAACTTTGTTAACCCTTTTTTCAGAACCACAACATTATTAGTTTTTGAAATAAAACTTCATTACTAATTATGACAATATCTATAGCACGCCCATTATTCTGTTAAAATAGTATGAAAACACCAAATTATATTTACAGCCTGCATTAATGCAGATATCCATTACCCTAGTATTTAAAATGTGACTCGCTCTAGAAAAAATATGACATGTCGCTATTTTGATACAAATGCATGCAAATGAACTGGTTCCACTGAAAATGTTTCAACATTTTTGAAAAATATTTGAAAAAGAAAACAGCACATACATGCCATAGCGACTTCATGTATCTTTTGATAGAATCATGCTAAAAATAAATTATAAGCAATAAAAATGCCCAGGGGGGTAACAGATACTGGTTTCCGGGTAACCACCAGAGTTCCGCAGGTTCTGAAGATGACCCTATGTGAGACCAAAAATTGGCAAAAATGGGTGAACTGATACCCTATCTGAGACCATAAATCTACCATATCTGTTCGATTGACTGTACGATAATGTGACGAAATAATTATTACAAGAAATCATAGGTAAAATGTAACTGAACACCTACTCTTAAGAAGTATTTCTAGGTATTTGAAGCAATTTTATTGGCAATTCTAGGCACCATTGTCATTATATAACCAGTTTGATGCCCTATCAGAGACTTCAATTTGATACCCTATGTGAGACTTGCAGAGTACCAGGTCGATTTTGATACCCTATATTGCAAGTCTCGAGACCTATTCAGGTCTCACAGGTCTCACTGCCTTTTGGTAACGCGGGTGGTTACCCGGTCAGAATAAACGGTTACACCCCCAACCCGGGTTTTATTGAAAAAAGAACCTGATATCGGGCTGTCAACATGGTGATTACAAGATGTTTTCTTATGTACAGTGTTTCTCATGCAAAGCCAGCAATTTGTTGAATTTTAATTAACACAATATCAGAGCATTACTATACGGTGTTTTTTTTTTTGTTCCAAATGTGTGTTCTTTTGTTTCACCCTGTACGTTACTTCTGTTTAAGGATGACATTTCTGGGTTTTGAGGTCTCCATTTAAAGCAATACTATAAGATTTTGATGTTACTTTAATAGTACAAACGTAATGCGAAATAAATGAATATTCTATTCCTCTCATCATGCTCATTGCAATCCAATTTAATGTGCTGCATAATAAATCATTTTTCACAGAAGTTATATTTTGAAGAAAAAAGATACAGAAAACTCACATCATAAAACCATTATTTTCTATTCACTTTAATTTCTTTCAGATTATGAAGGCACAACAGGTAAGTACGGTATCACAATATCTCACTTATCAAGTTAAGTCCAGTTTAGTTATTTTTCAAAGTGATAAAATTCATAAAAATATAACCAAAAAGAAATCATGATAAAACAAAACAAAGAATTATGGAAAATATATAGGCTGAGAAACTAAGAAAGCTTGTATAATTTTATATATCTTATCCTTTCCCCTGCCTTATATAAACAGCAATCAGGAAAAAAGCTATGTAAAACAAACTAAAATAACACCATGAAAAAAAATTTTACACGATTTAACCAATTTTGAAATTTTACCCCCTGTTTTGGCAGCCATTTTGTTTTTAATCAATCACTGTTCCACCAAGTAGAATTTTGTAGATATTTGATGTGTTGTTGTATAATATTTGTCTGATATGATCCTGTAAATATCATTACTTTTGCAATTTGCTTGACCCATTTTTTAATTTTTACTAGCCTAATATGTCAATTACAGATGTTAATTTACGGAACAGGAATTCTTGAGAAGTTTTTGTAGAACAGATTAACATACTGAACATATTCAATGATTAAACATGTGATTTTGTACAAATACCCCATCCATGTTTTTGCCCTTTTTTAAAGTTCAACCAAAATTTTGAACTACTTTATGCTGACTCATATATGCGTTTACAACCCATATCTTTATTGATAAACAAAATTGTTTTTAAAATGTTGCCTTAAACACTACCAATGTGTATTCTACAGATTTTAGTATGCCTTTACAACCTATATCTTTTTTGATAAACAAAATGGTTTTTATGTTGCTTTAAACACTACCAATGTGTATTCTACAGATTTAGCAACCACAGAAGAAACAAAGGGAAAGAAGAAAAGAATACGGAATGGTGAGTTCTCTTATCCATACTCGAACATACACATCTAAAATAACACAAATAAGATATAGGCGGCTAAAAAAGTTTCCAAACTTTATTTGAGAAGTTTATATGAACTAAAAGATATATAAATGAAGGTGACTGATGGGTGACTTCAGCACACTGTTTTGAGGTTCTGATATAAACCGATATTGCAAGAAATCACACGTGAAAGTATCAGTATCCCTTAGGATGAGAATCGAGTTTTGTACTTTTTACCACAAACAATTTGATGATCATCCTGTAACTTCTGACTAAACCTGAATTAGTTTGATGCGAAGAAAAACGAAAATGCACTGGGCATATAGATAGGAGTTTTAAGCATTACTGAAAGATTGATATCAAAGTGCATTAATATCAAAGTGCTAAACCAGTTGGGTTCATGCGTTGAGAAAAGTGAACTTTAAGTTGCATTTTCATGTCATCATCTGCTGCAATCCCTTGACTGCGATCCACTTGCAGTGAGAATTCAATTGAAGTTTCGTTTTCAGTGAAATTGCTCGGCATTGGATTTAGGTTTGCATCGAGTAAAAACTCAGTTTGGATGCCTTCACTGCTATTGATTGTACATTACATTGACAAGTTGCATAATGCTAACAAGATATTATAGGGATAACAATAATGTTAAAAATCTTTGTTCTTTTTGATCAAATGTTAGTGGTCAAAGCTAGACAATATAAATAAAGTAATTTTCTAACATTTAATATAATATATAAGACCAGGACATACTTCTAATTTATGACCTACCAAATATTTGGTGCAACAAGTATTTATTATCTCATTGTATATATAATTCCAATGTATACTATTTTCTAATAATAACGGAGGCTTGGTGATAAAAAATCAACACACTGCACTTTTATGAATGTGATGCCAAACATTTGATGGTTTACAACATCAATTAACGCGAATTAAATCCAATAGGAGGGATGTATTCACCAGGAAAAGAATAACAAAGACTTGTTGCATCAAAAATTTGGTAGCTTAAGTTAAAAGAGCAGTATGAAGTAATTGTTGTCTTAACATCTTGAAACATTCCATATTCAATTTGTACTGACACGTGTAAATGTTGTTCTATTTTCAGTGATTCTTCCTGTTGTTATCTTCCTTGTAATACTTCTTTTACTACTCCTGGTCATTGGTTTAACTTATTTGTTTGTCATGTTAGCAAGGTAAGATAAAGATTGGATTGCTTAATATCTAAGATCTAAAGGCACATTATTATTATAATTAATCTTGACTGGTTGCAACCAATGTTGACAGAGAAACAACATAAAACATCACAAGCTAGCCGAGGGACATACCTGTATCTTGTAATTGTCCAATTTCTTAATTTCTGTCAGTACTTCTAAGATTAATGCTGACACCAGTATTTTAGTACACTGAAAACAAAAACTAGTCAAGCAGCTGCTTGACTAACTTTAAACTAGTCAGGCAGGTTAGTCCAGCTTGCCTGACTAGTTTGACGTTGGTCAAGCCAAATTTCAAACTAGTAAAGCCTGCTTGACTAGTATTAAACTTGTCAAGCCCGCTTGACTAATGTGCGAAACTTTGCCTGACAAGTTTGCCAGACTGAGAGCTTGACTACCTTGATGGTACAAAAGAGCTTGACCAACTTCAAGTTGGTCAAGCTGGCTTGACTTGCTTTTGTTAGTCGGACTGAGCCCGGTCAGGTGGAGTCAACATAGTGGACAGCACAGACATGTGAAACACCGTGCCGTCGTTTGACCTCATGTCACCATCATGTACTACTGATGTATAGTGAATTATGTCACTTGTTTATATGCAGCTGACTGACTATTTTGGTGGTGCTCATATGTCACTCTTAAACCTCTCTCTACATTATTTACGGATTAGCTATATCAAAGACTGTATCATGTGGCTCTGCAACTACATAGCATGCACTATATTGCACTATAGGTTTGTCTAGTTGGCTGGACTAGCTTGAAGTTAGTTATTTGGGATCGGCTAGTTTGAGTAAGCTAGTCAAGGCAGCTGGACTAGTGTTACATTAGTCCATCCAGCTGGGCTAATGTTATATTAGTCAAAATGTGGACTAACTTAAAACCATCTGGACTAACTTAAAACTAGTCAATAACTAGTCAAGCGACTAGCCTAAACTAGTCCAGCTTGCTGGACTAACGTCAAGCTGGTCATCAGACTAACTTAAAACTAGTCAAGCAAGTAAAATGAGACTAGTCCAAGCTAAGTTAGTCATCCTTGTTAGTCCAGCAATACTGACTAACTTAAAGCTAGTCTAGATGCGTACCATCTGGACTAGCTTAGTTAGTCACACTGACCAGTTTAATTAGGTTTTCAGTGTACTATTAAACTCTTATCAGAATCTCACTGTCCAATATCAACTAAAAATTCAATGTTTACACATTACTTACAACTAAATCTGAAAGCTTGTCATCCAAATATTTCCAAACTTGGATTTAACTTCCTCTTCTCATTATTGGTATCAATATTATGACTACATACTAGATGCTTGAGCACTCTGAAGATGAAAGTAGCATATATTGTTCTTTAGTAAGCCACAATGATTATTACATGCCAGCCCAAAAGTAATGCAATATATTTATCAAATTTATATGCCCTGCCAAAACGCTCCATTTTCTATCATAACCACACACTTTATCTCACTTTTTTTCAGCAGAAGGAGAATGGGTGTTGAGACAACATACAGTTTATCTGCAGCAGCTGCAGCCAACGCAGAAGGGTTGAACGGACACAAAAATCCAGCATTTGATGATGGCGAAATAGCAGGTGATATGACACAAAATGGTGGGCTTACACAAATCAAAATTGACATGAATAGAGATGACACATCACTCACAACATTATGATTGCACTAGGGATGTAGGTTTCAAGAAAATTGTCATATGTGTTGATCCCCCTGATTCTAGTCCCTCAAAGAGGACCAAGGGTAGAAGCGTAGCCAAACAGTCAGCTCAGGCTAACGCCTTTGACTACTTGATTTTGCCTCGTTGTCTGTGTTTTTTCTTGACAAAACCCAATTCGTGCTAACTTGTGCGTTACTCATGAAAAGCCAATAGATTTGAAATTTGAGGATTTGAATTGCTTATTTCAATGTATCCCCATGATTTCTGAATAAGGTGAACGAACAGATATAATTATAGAAACTATTTTCCTTGGTGAAAGTAGAATCATTTTAACAGAAATCACATAAATTTCAAATACCCCAAACAAAGCACTCAATTTTCAAGTCAAGGGCAACTTTTGGAGCATTGGAGATTGGTGAAGGTCAAATTTGACTACAAAGTGGGTAAATATTTATAAGAAAAAAAATGGTCACACAGGTTAATAGCAACCTCCAAAAATCTTTCTATGGACCAGCCTTGTGTCTGCAATTGAATACAGGAATGTAACACTGACCCAGACATGTCCATGCTTCCCTACTAAAAAAGGTATATTGCTCTACAATCATGTCTATACTTTCATTTGCCCTGGCAGCATGCACTTCGTTAGTATTTCATTCCTGTATTCAATTGGAATTCGATCAGTCCTTGATCATGTGAGCTGCTATGACAAAATGAGTGTAAAGTTGTAAGTTTGCACATATGAAAGAAATGATGAAGAAAGGCCATTATCAAGATCAATGTTGGTTGGTTGTACATCAACATGTTATAGGCCTATATCAAAAACTGGCTGTATGGAGAATTCTAATATGCTTATTTTCATCAGTTTAAAGCAATACTATAAGATTTTGATCAAAAATGTTTTATAGTAAAAACTGCATAAAATGGAGGAATGTGACTATCTAAAAGCATTTTAATGTGTATTTTGTTAAAAAAATTGTTTTGCCACCGAAAAATTGATAAAAGCACATACATGCTTTCCTATACTAATACGTGTGGAATTAAATGCGGGATCCAAAAATTTAATTAAACAAATGACCATAACAGAAAAAGTAAGCATATTTGAGCCAAATCATTTGGAGGGTATTCATATCTACCAAAAACAAACCAAATAAGCCAAAAAAATCAAAAGTCATTGGTGACAGGGGGCGCTTCATTTTTAACACTTCATAGTATTGCTTTAACAAGTTTTATGCTCATTTTGTTGTCACAATAGCTCATAGTGATTGCAATTTGCAAGGTATTGTAACACCCTCAAAGGACATGTTCAAATTAGCTTCCAAAAATATTGAATGGAGGAGGGGGTCGAGAGATAATTGTTTGTGGACCAAATGGAAATAATATAACAGTCCTGTTAATGACTGTTTTAGTTTTGAGAACAAAATTTACACAGGAATTTATGATTTCAACACAATAGATCTTTT
>JXSR01S030203.1:3849-17922 GCA_000969725.1 Ophiothrix spiculata | reverse complement strand
GAAGATGAATGACTACTTTAATGACTGATATACAGCTTGTCCCAATATTAATGCAACGAGCAAATAAAAAATAATAAAATATAGTGGCCAAAAGATTAAACTATAGTAATATATATTTTTCAAAAGTGGAGTAATTACTCTACAACATGATTTTTGTTCCGTTTCATTTTACCACTCCTGTCCAAAGATATGGAGAATTTACGAAAGCCCTTTAAATCTGCTTTGGTCCGATTTGTAAGTGAAGAGAATTCTGCAACCAATTAGAGCACAATCAATCTAAACCAATCTTACCTGTCCTGTACCTAACATTTAGTGATATTTTCAAGTTTATTCCTTACATCTGTTACTTCTGGTGCGACAATCGGGTAGTTTAGGATTCAATTTCTACCAAAAGAGTAAAAAAAAAAAGATTCTGATGAAAGATGTCAACCAATAATAAGTCGTTAACCGAAACCACGGAAGAAAACTGAAGACAAATGAGTTTAAGAACTCAAGTAAGTTAATGATACATCTGACCTGTCAAGGAGACGCAACAGGCTGACTAAACCAGACGCAACAACCTGCTTAATACCAGCAGATCCTCATTAAAATCATGAAAATCGGACCCTTATGTCATGAAATGGGTTCAAGGGATGCTTCTTCTAATCCTGTGATGTTTTTAGCAATTTACATTCAACGTGTGCCCCCATTACATCACAAGAGGTAAATCATTACAGATTTACAAATCAGACCATCAAAATTTTTCTGGACTTTACAAAATGTGCAATAACTTTTGATTCAAATATCCAAATTAAACAAAACAAAAATTTTGTAAAAGCCAATGGTCTACTCTATTAAATTATTATAACGTTTGCTTACAATTGTGCTCTGTTCTCTACAAAAGAAGTTCAAAGTTCGTTGCGTTTTTATTGGGACACACTGTAAATGCATTAACGGATAGAAAATGATATGAATATCGGCCAAAGTGGGCTTATTGAGATACAGAGCTGTTATGAAATGCAAACACCAGAAAATGCCTAAAAAACCATGAAAAAACAAGACAAATATGATAAATTTTCCAAGGTGTCCCATTTTTATTCCATTCAGAAACACACCTGCTTTATGAGCAAAATTCATGAAACTGGACCAGACAAAAATCCACCCAAACATTTGATAAAACATAACTTTTGTTGTACGTTACCGATTGAAATGAAATAGACGACATCTAAAAGTTCAATTCATGGTCTATTAAATTCAATGATTACAAACTTTCTGACCGTCCGTTAAACCCGAGAAAATAACACGCAAAGATTGTAAGGTTTTTTTCTGTTACACCCTGTACATTCAGATAGAATCAGTTTGCATGATTCAAATGCCTCTCTTGCTTTCTACTACATCAGCATGCATCTTGCAGATTGGGCCATCAGTCACATAATATTTCTATTGTTAACTCTTTACGAAGACAAAAATACATTCTTATGATTTCGTTATTTTATTTATCATGTTTATAGGTGTTTTACTGCCTCACTGTTCTACTGCCTTTAATCATTATGCCTCAACATGCCGCAAGATATCTTGAAAGTTTCACAGCACGTTTTGGTCTTAAAATAGGAAGCTACAGGCGTTCTTTCTTGAAACTAATACCTTGACATATTTGTCGAATCTAGGCACATTTGGGGGTTTACACATGAGAGGTATATTAATGTGATAGGGACACTAGAATAAGACTACATGTTCAACTTCAACTATTGATTTTAGAGACCAAATTGCTTAAAACTATACAGATCGTCACGAGCCCAAGGGTTGAATAATTCGCTGTGATGGCAGTCTTAATAGCTATTTTTGATTTTGAGCAAATATATTTTTGAAAATACAGTTCTTTTACGAGTAGGTATTTGGAATTACCCATACTTGACAAACAGGTTAGAAGATGCCAAATTTGATCGCAGATCATGACATTATACACAATAGGCTTGTCCAAATAGTTAACAAATTACTTTTTTCCTACCAAACATTTGGTCGTGACGTCACCATAAATTTGCCATCGAATTTAAACTATGAACGGGTAACAAACATTTGGTCCAATGTATATGGCAATTCAGTAACATCTGCAATCTAGCGCGAAGTTTTATTTGGTCTCAACTCGGTGTTGAAGTTATTTTGTTTGGAGTCACTCGTCATTTTGACGTCACGACCAAATGTTTGGTTGGAAAAATTTGTTTGGCCCTAGCTAACTCTCTACATTTGTGGGCTGCTCTGTCACAATGAGCGGAAAGTCGCGGATGAAGATTTTGAATAAATGGCTTCTAAAGTAAAAAGAAGGTAAAAAGGTAGAATTTCGGTTTTTGACATGAAACGCATCCATGCAGAAGTGTTTAAGTATACCTCGAATTTGGAAGGTTAATTTTGCCGGGAAGTGCAATTATTCACGGCTAATTGATCCCATTTTGCTATCATACATTAAATACATCAGTAATTTTGAAATCGATTTGCAGCGAATTTGTATTGCCATGCAGATTTTCAGTAGACTGCCTTGTATTTGATGTATTTGATATCTAAATTGAGAATAGAGAAAGAAAGTGCTGACATATTATATAGCATTCAAAAGCTGAGATTATAGAGAATTAAAATATGCCATAAACTCAATTTTGAAATTCAGGACATCCGCTCAAAGAAATTTTGCAATCTCCGGTTGAAATATTGATTTCAAAAATAGTAGCTCATTTCCGTTATTCATTTTATTTCTTGTCCTATTATAGTTTCGTGAAAAAAGAAAAAAAAATGTAGAAGAAATATTATAAATTCTTCTTAAAGGGGCATTGGACAAGTTCAGCATCATCCCAAAACTTTTCCCCATTTACTTTGAGATTTTTGCATCATTTGAAGTGTTAGCGGTAATAATGACAATATGCAAAGTTTCGTAGTCCAATTTAAACCCTTTATATCAAAATATTTAGATATTCTTTTATTTCTAATTATCGTTGTCGACAACGATAAATACTGCCCTCTATAGTTGAATTTTTAAAATGGGCTTTTTCAGGAGATCTAATGCAAACTTCAAACTTATTTTGATCTATCAGTAATCTATGATGTAAAAGGAATGTTTTACATACAAATATTTGGCTCTTTCATGATACATAGCATCAATAAATACATTTAGAGAATAACCTCGTACCCAAGATCAACAAACAAGATAAAATTCAAATTTTTGACTTTTCTGTAGGTTTTTATCAAAATTTTCCTGATATTTAGTAATTGACTGTTATTTTCTAGCATATGAAATGTAAACAACCACAAATAAAATTTCAAAATTTTGTCCAATGCCCCTTTAATATATATGATAAGTGTTTAAGTTTTTCCATAGAAGACAATGTTATGAATTCATCTTAATAGATATTTGAAAAGTGTATAGTGTATTATGGAATCAAGTTTCTACTTACAGCATGACATCCCAATTTATACTCTATAAACCTTGAAGTATGCAACAAGCAGCCATTTGACGCACAAAAACCAATGTGACTATACGGGGAAGTAAATTATTAGTTCGTTTTCTCCGAATCATAATCGTAGTTTGCCAATCGTAAACACGTTACTCGACCTTTGACCTTAACTTAGGTCAAAGGTCATCTTTCCACTTGAAATTGTTGCTATTTGTATATGAGTTTTATAATGTTCTATTGTTATTATTGTTGGTATGTCAGTGATTATTCATTTGGGAAGAATATGGCACTTTATTACAATTTTCTTGAATTTGAAATTGTGTATGTGTCTTTACTTGATTGGCAATAACGTAGGTTTCTAAAAACAATGTACCCAATCTTGCTGAATTTTAGGTTTGTCCATGTGGAAATTAGCGAAAAATAATACCAAAATCATGAATGATTCATGCATAGAAATATTAATACGCAGTGATTTGGTCTTCATCAATCCTAGTCAATCATTACTAGTCTCTTACACAATACAAAACCACCAGTTCACAATGTTGTAGAAAACAAAGGATATGCTATCATGGATCTCGTTACAGAGACTGATATTGCTTGTTGCATACTTCAAGGTTTATAGTAAAGTATATATAGCAGGAGACTTATGAGTAGAACGTGACTTTACATTGCAGTTATTTTTTTACTTAAAAATTGGATTTTTCATGGTGTATCCATTTGTTTTGTTATTTACTCCTGGTCAAAAATCCATAGTTCAAATGAACAGTCATTCCATCTTACATGATTTAGATTGATCTTATGAGTATATTTGACTAATAATGTAAATTTTATTCAAGTCTGTTCGTCTGCTGCTACAAAGCCTGACACCTTGATAGAAACTAGTTACTCGGCGTAGTCTCTGTTGACTTGTGTAAGAAAAGAGAATGAGTCATATCACGAGACAAATTAGACAATAAAGTAAAAAAAAAGGAACAAATCAGTAAATGATAAATATTATTTAGGGTTTAAAAGAAGAGACATTTTGGTATCAAATATGTTAACACTTAAGTGCATAAAGTGTTTTAGAATCCCGTTAGTGCACAAGGGTTGAAGGAGGGGGGGGGGGGTCCATATGGACCTTGGATTTTGAACACTTTAAAAACAATGTACTCCATATTATTTACCCTTAAAACTGTACACAGTGATACATCAACTCAATAAAATTCATATGAAACAAAAAACAAAATGATGGCCAGATATCTAATTCGTGTCAAATTTTAATTTTTTCCCAAAATGTCCCGCCAAAAATTGAAAGTCTGTTTTCCCAAACGAATTTTTCAATTAAATTTGGCTCATAATAGCAGATTATAATTACAAATACCTTGCTGAAATTAAATTCAAAAAAGTGGTTTCGTTTTGGTTTTAGGGACAAAACAAAATTCGAAAAGCGCCATCATTTTACCAGTTTATGCTAATTATCTCAAAAACGACACGACCGATTTTGATTTTTTTTTGCACCAAAACATGCATAACCCCTATCTTGACAATTAAATAAAACAGCTTTATTGGGTTATGTTGCGTCTTCGCGCAAAAAACAAAATCCATGGTCCATATGGACCCCCCTTATGCACTTAAGTGTTAAATAAACTATGGTCTCTTCTTTTCATTCATATCAAAATCATGGAAACAGTTATGGTGTATTACGTAATTATGAGGTCATAAAGTACTTCAGGTCTGAAAATTATATCTACATTGGCAAAAATGACTACCATTTCACAGTTTTGCAATAAAAGTTCTAATATCGAATCTTTAACGAGTTTTTTTAACAATAAATAAAGACAGTGATAAGTTTAAGTTTCATAGAACGCAGATATTTTTTAATGCCGGGCTTTTGTAAGAATAGGGGCTGCTTATCAACCCCTTGCCCTCGAACTTTTTCTCCTCCCCTATACCCATGTTATGAGGTGTACCACGCATTTCTCCATCAACATATTAAAGGACCTTGGTCCGATTTTTCAAAATGTTTTTTTAAATGTCATATGAAAGACGACCACTCAAAATCGTTCTAATCGTTTTGATTTTATGAGCAATTTTGTATTTCAGAGCCGCCTATACATTACTGTGTAAATTAGTTATGGTTACCATAATTAAACACATTTTCATGTATAACACCAAAATGAAACGTAATTCAGCCATGAAATTTTCACATAAATTATAAAAAAAATATGAGCAACATTTTGGTACCAAAATCTCAAAAAGTTTGAAAAAAAGTTGAGGCAATCGGACCATGCTCCTTTAAATGACAAATGATGTTAAAGAAAGATTGATGCTCGGGGTCACTATACTTTGCAAAATGTGGTGCACAATGTGCATTGACGATAAAAAAAAACCCTTTGAAGAGGGTTAATATAGTGTTTAGTCGGGAATTGTATTTCATCCTAAGAAGAACAATTTTAGATTAAAAATTTTAAAGCAAAAGTGACCATTGTAATTAAAAATGTGCTTAATTTTAAGTAGGCCCCCTAGCAATGGTCGCTGATAAATATGAAAGATTTTGGAGTATTTTCATGAGCAAAAATAGCAGGCATTCTCTATTAATATCCTAAGGGTTGTGGTTGGAATTCCCAACAGACATTGATCGCTGGTCGTTGATTATTGCGAAATGATGCAATTTAATCTAATCACCGGGAAAAAAAAATAAAAAAGTGAAAAGAAACTGATTTAAAAACAACCTAAAATGATAATTTTCAAGTTTGATTTCGAAAGCTTGATAGTATCAAAGATATACAAATAATACGGCTAAAGTATCAATTTCATGTGTTCTATAGTAACACCGATGCAGTTAAGTACATTTAACACTTAGAAATGAATAATAGTTCCAAACAAGTGTTATTTAATCCATTATTCATGAATCTAATTGAGTTCAAATATTCATTATTCATAAAATCATAGTTTGTTGATCTAGTCAAGTATAAAGAACGCAAAACATGATAAAAAATGGGTTAATAGAATAAAGTGAAACTTGAAAACCCAATTCTCTTTTAAAATCAAGCAATTAGCTTGTACAAGACTTGTTAAAGACGCTGTTAAATATGTTTATGGTTTGAAACACATATAATATTCAGTTGTAACGCTCAATTACACCAAGATGAATTCTTTAAAGACTACTTTTAAATGTGAATTTTAAATATTTGATGGTAATATTTGACGTGAAAACCAGTTTCCGATAGTTATTTCCACATCAATGCTTCGGTCACATTATAGAATATAGAGTTACCGGCCGAGCTCCGGCCGAGTTGGTACGCCAAAGCACACAAAAACCACATGACACATAAGGCGTCACACCACGAAATAGCTTCCCATTGACTTACTGTACAAATGGCTTCCTAAAAGCACCCGAAAACACAATAATAAAGCAACTGGTTGCTTCAGCACTGCCTTTTGATTATGCCTTGTGATCTCTTCTAACACAAAATGATGATAAAAGTACACCGTCATGGCAAAATTTTCAAGATACTGGACGCTGAAGTAATAACTCCCCCTATCACTGACAGCCGAATTTTGTATTACCAGAATCAGATGCAAATTAAGGAAAATACTTTAAAATTTTACCAAAGTAATCTGGACATCAAACGTGGCATCAGAGCATCTTTAAATAAACCGAACTCTATAATTAGAACAAAATATTGACCAAACCTATTGCCCTTCCATACGTTTTGAGGTCCTCATTTAAGAGAGGGCAGTCAATTTTGCCGATTTTAGAAATGCCAGATTGCGAGAGTTTGTTATTTAGTGTAGTGCACCCATTTAAGCGTCATTACTCCATGTCTTTGGTTTCGGTCACATATAGCATTGTATAGAAAGAGTAGTTGGTCGAGAGTAAATATAAAAACTAGCGAATTAGCAGTCATTTTAATAATTAAACCAATCATATCACTTTCTGACGACAGTATGCTTTCAAATATCTGAGACAATTATCATTAATGTTCCTTGGTTCATCAGACAGCCCTTCTGCATTGTATGAGAAAACGTGTAGAATGGACTCAATATTTGGTAATTTGGAATCCATCATAATTTACCAGGTCTTGACAAATATTTGGATTGTTACAATATTCTTGATACTCAACACAAAAATATATGGTAAGTACATGTATATCATTGTATGCAGAATTTTATTGTGAATGCAATTTAGACAGCTTATAAATTCACCCGAGGAGCGTGCATGGCGACAAACATACATTAGCAACAGGATAAATCATGCATCAAGAAAATATCTCAATAGAATATCAATTTTAGAAATTCTACATACTAAAAGAAAATTTAAGTATTATTCTGCCAATTCTGTTTCAAAATTAGTACAAATATACTTCATTGAGCGGCTTTTAATCGACCATCTAAGTTATCTAGAGTAGAAAAATGGCAAGTATTACCTTGACGATTTCTTCTTCTTCTTCTTCTTTTTTTTCTTTTTCTTCAATTACAAGTGTCCGTATTGACCTCTACATAAGATTTTGACATAAGAAAGATGGACAGGGCCCGTGAATTGGTACCGTTAAAGACGAAGTCTAGTTTAGATTGTCTTGTTTCAATATTCTAAATACATACAACATCGACACCTGTTATGAAATTTACATGCATTATCAATCTATATAGTATCTTATTTCTATTTCGTCAGTATTTTCAGCCATTGTGGGTTTTAAAACGAAAGCGCACGATATTTTGAGGTTTAAGTACTTTGGTTCCCAAAACCCTTGCTGCGACGTCGCCTCGACCATGTCGACGTCGAAAGAGAAATAAGTCGGGAGTGCATAGGGAAAATATCACTCATGGCACTGAAAATGTTGGTACTACTGGCAATGCATCTTAGTTCCTCTTTAATACCATCCAAAGTTCAATATCTTCGCAAATGCATCCCGAGTTCATCGCCAATTTTATGATTTTGGGCACACCGCACATGACATCATATAAAGAACACAAAGATTTAAAGGTTGTTCTGGATAATACAGTCCTTGAAAGAGTTCAATCCACAAAATTTCTAGGAATACTTGTTGATGAATGTTTAACATTGAAACCCCATATCGATTGCATATCAAAAACAGTGTCTAGGAATATAGGTATCTTCATCCCAGCTAGAATATTACATACCCTTTATTGTACTTTGATTTTGCCATATTTATCTTATGGTATCCTAATATGGGGAAACACATATAAATCACATCTAGACAAATTGATAAAAATCCAAAAATGGGCAATAAGGACAATCTCAAACAGCCATTTCAGAGCTCATACGGCACCTTTATTTGCAAACCTCAATCTGCTTACTGTCACTGATATGTATACACTCGAATTAGGGGTATTTATGTATAGATTTTCCATCAATGATTTACCAACAGCATTCAATAACTATTTTACTAAACGATCGGAAGTTCATGATTACCCAACAAGATATGCCAATAACCTGAATGTTACAAATAACAAAAAATGCTTTGCTGATCGTAGCATCCGATCATCCGGTCCAATTATGTGGAACTCTCTTCCTAAATTAATTAAAGATTCTAAAACTGCAAAGCACTTCCGCAACCAACTCAAAAAATCTCTTATCAATAAATATGATTGAAACATTATTTTCACTTGCATCTTTTTGGTCGGCATCCTTAGTGTATTGTCTTGTTAATTACTTATGAGCTTTCTTTTCCTGTAACAATATTCTTCTTTAAAGGGGTAGACTAATTTCTGGCCTTATTGGCCTTCTGGTCTACTCCTCCGTAAGACTCTTTTATGTAAAATTATGTACTACAAAGATATTTTATATTGTATGTCTTATGGGAAATAAAACCTTGAACCTTGAACCTTGAACCAAGACATTGTCAAGATATCGCCAAGACATCGGAAAAGTTTCGCGGATGTTTTTTTTATCAGTTATGAATCAGTGTTGTTTTCAATTTTCATTCGCAATGCATTCCAAGGCATCGTGAATGCATCTCGAAAGCAGCGGGGACATTACATTGTTGGACCAAACCATACGTTTAAGATTCTTAGAGTTGTAAAAAACCTTCGTTTGAAAGTCAAATATGCACTTAAAGATATTGCATGTGTCTTATGATATTAGAATCACACAATATTTTATTTTGAATCTGTGTTTCTCCTATGAGCCTGTCTCGCAAAATATATAGCACGTTTGTAATCGCGCTCTAAGAGAAGTGTTTAGGTACATTTAGGTAGCATTCAAAGTCAACAGAGTCATGGTAATAAGGTAGAAATATATTAAGACAGACAATTGTTTTGATATTTGCTTTATGCTGTCTTTATAATATGTGTCCTGAATTAAATGTCTCCTTTCATTTTTTTTATCAATTTAATTTGTACATTAAGTTCTAGTGGTTCGTAAAATTGCATTTCGATTGAATGATATTAAAATCTGTCTCACTTTCTTCAACATAAGTATACTTCTTGTCTAGGTTTCCTCACTCACATAATATGATGGACACTTCATCGGAAACAATATGACATCTTTCATTTTATTTACTTTTAATGTATAGGTATTCTTATCATTTCATTATGCTTTAACATTCCGCAAGTCATATTGAAAGTTTCAAAGCACGTTTCGGATCTTTAAATAGAGACCTACTGGCGCTCTTTCATGAAACGAACACCTTGGCATATTAATCTGAACTGGGCACATTTTAGGGTTTACACAAGCATGACATGAGAGGTATACTACTCTACAAGTATAATATAAGAATATGACTAACATTCACTTGCCTTCCCAACAAATTACTGTAGTTAAAAATGAAATTTGCTTTCCCCACAAATTGCTGTAGTTAAAAATGAAATTGTAAAACTAAATTATGATAAACATAATAAAAGCCTCATATTACAGACGTTTACCTTGGCTGTAAGTTATAAGTTTAATGAGAACATCGACAGTGTGTATTTATAACATGACCTCCTTAGGATTTTGCTTTAAGGTCTGACTTTGTATCTACCTGATCTCAATGTCGTATTACCTTTCAGACTTGTGTCACAAGTCAATCCACTATCTTGACAATCGCATCCTTTCAGGTCTAGTCTGTATTAGAGTAAAGACGGACTGTCTCGATTAACATTCAAATATTAGAGATTAAGGGTTTACTTTTTCTTGGAGAAAGATACAATCAGCGTAAGTCGTAACTCATCCCATCAATTTCGATGCCGTTGTGGAGATGTGTCCTGTTTATCAAATATCATCTAGAAATGTCTAAAGACCAAATCTAACATATATATGTCATTTTCTGAACATTTTAATTATTTCGTTTCTCAATGTATTTTCATTTCATTATTACTAAATAAACATTTTCATTCTCAATTTTCTCATGGTAGAAATATTTAACATTGTATATATTAATGTTACCATCATACAAGGTGTTCAAAACTTTGAATCATATTTCACATCAATGCACATATTCATGAGCTTACTGATTAAGACATTGATTTCTGTTAGCCTGATCAAGTGCATAAATTCCAAGTAGTGAAGATGATTGTTACATTCCTCAACAGAGAAAAAGCCATCGCTCTTGATTGAGTCTGAACTTCGTAGCCTTAAAAGGAGATTTGAACATCATTTCTTGACAACCCACGGCACTTTATCCCTTGATCATTTCATTCACTTTGTCCCTGTCTCATTCCGATATTGACAGATCTAATAATGTATTTGACTGACACCTGGAGAATAATGCAAGATAAAAAGAAAATAGTATAGTATAAATGTCCTGAACATGACGGGCTATTTGAATGTCTTAAACCTCTGCAGTTCTGCAATCCGATCATATTTTAGCAATTAGCGTGCCAAGATTAACAACATGGATTTAATATTGACGTGTATAATTGTCTCAGATAGCAGTTAATTACACGGATTTTCAAGCGAGTGACATCTTAAAGACACTTACTTGGTAGATATAAGGTGAGAGTACTACATTGGATTCTCAAGATGACTATAAGGGGGCAGTTTCATAATCGAGGGTTGAGAGCCACAAATTCTAGTACAAATTTTTGTACTAGAATATTTTAAGTGTACTCGAATGAGGTTCCAAATGTGCACATTCCAATTTTGTACTAGAATTGTACTAGATTTTCTCCAGGGAAGATAAATGGACGATATATGGCGGTAAAGCGAAAAACATCTTATGCAGCTATTGCATGCTATGTATTATTATCGTAATATACACACTGTACTATGCAGGTACAATGCCTGACCATGTCATTTTACTTGTATCTGTGTATTGGCATTTAATTACCTTTCGTGATCATCATCGTCAATGTGTGGCCGATTGAGCCAGACGAACACCATCACAAACGTGGTTATCACCACGAACATATTATTTTACACAGAAACAAAGTCATATCCAATAAACAAATTTAAACTACAACAGTATACGTTTTTTAAACCATGGTTCTGTTTAAAGTTTAAACCAGCTACAGTTTAAAGCCTGTAACCATATTTGGTTTAAAAGTTTAAACAGCTATTGTTTAATCATTTAAACTATGTTAAAGTTTAAAGCTTTTAAACTTCTGTTAGAAGAAAGGCTATTTGTAGCAACAAAAGTTTTAAAAAGTTTAAGATTTCTACACTTGCGAATTAAAGTGTATGACAATATTGGATTAAGTAAAAGTCTATGTATATGAACGTCAAAGGAAAGCTCTTGTATTGTGCTTTGCACACTATAATAACACATATATATAACGTACATAGTTTTGTCAGTACATATTTTGAATTGGCGTATGGCTTAGGTTCTAAAATTGAAGTTTGAAACTGATACTTATATAAGACTTATATTTGGACATGCTCTACTTAACATACACCAAAAACATACACTGAAAAATAGGACAGTATATTCTATCGCACATAAAAACAACATAATATCCAAACATATGCTCTTTTCAGTGATTTTACTTTTAGAATAAAATACTTGGTACTTTAGACATTATGTCTAACTTTAAACCATATCATCAAAAAATAGGACGCCTGTAGTGTGGAATGAAAAACGGGATGTTAACTGCATCCTATAAAATTCATATGATATACACACTATATTCTGCTAAAAGTAACTAAGTTCCACTTAGTGCGTAAGATATCATTTTGATTACTTTGATTAGGCGAAGTTTGATGGTATAATAATACTGCTGTAAATACTTTTTAAAAAATCTTGATTGGTTCGGTTGTTGACTCGATAAGATAATATATATAAAAAGAGCCGTTGCAGTCTTACCCTTAAACTCCTCTGGTTCTAAACCCATTTGTATATGTGTCAGAAATTGGTAGTTTCTACCAGGATTCGAACCCGGGACCTCTCGCACCCGAATCCCATGATCACAATATCAAACCACTCGGCTTGTGTTTGCGCTTTATGTGACAAGATTATAATAGAAGAAAGTCAAGAGCGTTGCTTCACAGAGGTAAGTTTAAAAAGCTGTTTTTGAGATTTTAAAGAAACTTTCAAACGTATGTCATATCATCTACCATTTAAAAGCTTAAAATGACAAAGAATTCAAATTATATAATAAACTCAATTTTGAAATTCGCATTTTTCTGTAAAAATTGAAAAAGAACTGATTAAAAAAGCAAATGATGTTGTTTAATCATGAATTCTGCACTCTTTAGTTTGAGAGATACGCTATAATATTTATAAATATAATCGAATTTATTTCTATAATCATACCGATGTAGCATATGGAATTAAACACTCAGATATGAATATGCTTGCAGATCAGTGTTATTTAATTCGCTAGTCATGAATCTGATTATATTCTTGGAATTATACGTTGTTGATCTAGTCAAAGAAGAAACGTAAAATCCGAGTAAAATGGGTTATTAAGAAAAAGAAATTGAAAATCAAATATTTTATGTCATGCTATTAAAATCAAACAAATTAGCTAGTGTAAGATGCAGTTGAGCATGGAAATAGTAGTTTTCCATGAGTTGAGTAAATATGCTTATTTTTGAAATGAAAATTGATATTCTATTCTAACACTCCATTATCCAAATCTAGAGATGAATTCTTCTGAGACTACTTTTAAATGGGGATTTGAAATATTTGATGCATATATTAGTATCTTATCGGAAACCAATTTCCATTAATTTGTTCAGTGAAATTTACGTTATAACCTAAATCACATATGGGGCATACCTTAGAACTACTAAGGTATATATAGAGGCTGATTGAGTTTTTATTTTTATGAAGGTGCCCAACGTAGCAGACTTACGTAGGGGAGGGTAATACATTTCTGTCAGATTTTCCCTGGCGATTTGAAACATTTTGTTCTGTTCTTCTCTGTTTATCCCCTCTCTTGCTAAAGTTTTTCTTGTTTTTTCCCCAATTTTACCGTTACCTTCCCGTTTTTTATATGCCGATCTCTTTCAGGGGAGTTGCTCTATAATTCATGTCATTAGAATGTATAGTGAAGAAAGAACAGCCGCGCTAATCCGTTTCCCTGAAAAGTATTTTGTCTGCTTTTTCTATTTACAAATCAGTTCAAACATTCATGATTGGCTGTCATTGAATCCGTCATAGACCATAACTAGAAAATTAAAAAAAAATAAATGTTCGATTACTATATCATACAATATTAGATACAAGTATATCATTTTATATTGCGTCAACAGCTACAATTAACCATTCCAAGTCTTCTTGTTTTTTTT
>JXSR01S030202.1:96267-110237 GCA_000969725.1 Ophiothrix spiculata | reverse complement strand
TATTTTGCCCATTGTTGACTTTTGTTCTCCAGTTTGGTTTGTGTATAGACAAAATCATGTAAATAATTTGGAGCTCATTCAAAGAAGGGCTTCCCATTTTATTTTAGGTCAGACAAGGGGGGATCAGTCATATGCTGGGCGTATCAAAGAACTCAATCTCATGAATTTAGTTAACAGGCGTAAATATTTATCCATTTGTTTTGCTTCTAGCTGTCTCCTCAATTCAAATCCTTTCCAATTTCACTAATTGGTCTGTCAACAGCCGTCATCAAAATCATTTGCCTTTCAACGACCACATCACTCCCAAAACCGACAGCTACAAATATACCCTTGCTGCCAACCTCCCTCATATGTGGGAACAACTCCCGGAGTCTTTGAGAGACTGTTTTATTGTTCATTCCAAAATGTCTACATTCAAAAAACATCTTAAGAAACATTTCACTGAAATATCCTTTGAAGAGCTGGAGCTGGACTCCTAAATTTTATTTTTTTTCCCTTCAATGTTTTTATATGTCTATACTGTGCAATATAAATGTTTGTCTCAGTGAGTTGGAGGTGCCACACTGTTTAGCTGAAAGCGACTTTTTGCTCCTGGCTCCTCCAGGCTAGCTCACTGAGGCAAGATTTTCCTCATGTTTTAAATGTAATCTTATTTTATCTACTGTAAATGTTTTTTTATATAGATCTGTAAGATGTTATAGCCGAATGTGTAAATAAATAAATACATGCTATCTTCAGTAGATATTACAATATTGGAAAGTGGTATGTGCTAACTGACATACTTAATTTACCCTTTA
Organism: Ophiothrix spiculata; assembly: GCA_000969725.1. Lineage (NCBI taxonomy): Eukaryota > Metazoa > Echinodermata > Ophiuroidea > Amphilepidida > Ophiotrichidae > Ophiothrix > Ophiothrix spiculata. The sequence continues at coordinate 109,440 of JXSR01S030202.1, read as the reverse complement.
CTACTCAAAGAAAAATCAGTGTATACTGTAGGTCTTACTCAGGTCTGTATCATGGATTTTTTATTGGGGGGGGGGGGGGGTTGCGGGATTTTCAAAAAGCAGACTTTTTGAGGTAAAAGTTTTGTTTTGGTGGAGCCTTAAACTAATTTCAGTGGTTTAGAGAAAGTACCAAAATTCTTTGGAAGGTCATATCAGTGTGCTTTATTTTTACAAAGTTTATCAGTTTAAAACTGCTAGATGCTCTGAAAGCCTTTTGCTGTCACTATCAGATATGCTTCTTGAAAAAACTCACAAATTCTCTTCCTTAATGCTATCTTCAGTAGATATTACAATATTGGAAAGTGGTATGTGCTAACTGACATACTTAATTTACCCTTTACTACTCAAAGAAAAATCAGTGTATACTGTAGGTCTTACTCAGGTCTGTATCATGGATTTTTTATTGGGGGGGGGGGGGGGTTGCGGGATTTTCAAAAAGCAGACTTTTTGAGGTAAAAGTTTTGTTTTGGTGGAGCCTTAAACTAATTTCAGTGGTTTAGAGAAAGTACCAAAATTCTTTGGAAGGTACAGGAAAAAAAAAGGTTTTCAATAAATTGAACATGTCTTATGAAGTATTTTGCCCCAAACATGCACATTACTATGGTGTTTTGTGGTTTGGGGGTCCTTTTTGTACTTTCTTGTGGACCTTTTTAGTACATGGTCAAATTTCAGGGTGCGATACCACAACCACACCCCCGTGGCTACGGGGGCCTGGTCTTACTAAGGATATATTTCACCACCTGTGTATTCAATTTACGCATCATTCATGTATTTTCAAAGTGAAGTACCCAACAAAATATATTCTTTCAAAAAACACCTTATTAAAATTTGCAGGCCCATTTATCATATGTGATGGCTCACCCCGAAAAGGGGGGGGGGGCTTTGAAAATGATATCAATTTTGATTTTATCATTTCATCTGTTACAACATTGTCTAAGCTTTAAAATGACACCTTACTTGTTGAAATTGATCAAGGCGGTCAAATTTTATAACAGAAAATCTGCTGGAAATTCTTATTATTTTCTTCTGCCTATTTTCATCAGTTTCTCAAAAAGTGTTCAAAGTCCCCCTTTTCGGGGAGAGTCATCACATATTTGTAACTCCCATTCCCAGAAAGCAAGATGTAATCATGCTGTGTGATATTCTTTTTTTCTCTGGTTATCATATGCTGGTACTGAATACTAAATTTCAAAATGATGATTTAGTAAACATCCTTAATGCATCCTGGAAGCATTTTTTTCTTTTTAGAAGATGCTAAAACTTTTTAACCATCTTGTAAGCTGGGGAATGCGTTTTCCTACAACTGGAGGGAACATCAGTAGTAAATAATCATTCCATTTTACTTTTTTTTAATAGTAATAGTAGTGGCTTCTTACTAAAAACAGATATGATCGAATAATTCACAAGATTAAATGTATTTCTCATAAATCACAATGACCTCAATATAGTAATAAGAAATATTTAGAATGTTACAAATACAACCAGGTTTTTTTTTCAATATGCTGAGTTTAATGTATAACTTAAGTCATTGAGAAAACATGCGCTAATGTGGGAAGATGCAAAAAATCCACTAAATTGCTGCATTTTCTTAGCTGTTCTTAATTTTTCAAAATCTTCATTTCTATCATTTGGAATTTGAAATAAAAAACTTCAAAGAGGTAGTACCATTAATATTACTTGACACAATTATAATTTATATAGCTATTAACATAATCTTTAAAATACTGTTTTAGTTTCATATAATAATCATCATGATCATAATGGTGATCTTCGAACCTTCTCTTCAGAAAGGCTCAGTAGTTGAATATTTTGGACAGAATGGTAAAAGACTTTTTTTCTTTAAAATCTACTTTTTTCCATTATATTTTGTTATTTCAGTTACTTGTGCAGACTGATGGTTTGTATAACCTTTCTTTTTATATTATAAGATTATGTCTACAATATCTTTGTAATTTCAACGTTTGATGTGATTTATGATATTGAAAATCTGAAACTGCTTCTCAAAAACTTAGAAACCAAAACACCGGATACCTTGATATTTTCATCTCACATCAACAAAGTACTAGCAAGATTCAGTTTCCAAGCCGTGGCTTTTCTTCCCTCAAATTTCCCCTTGCACAGTTCTTGAAATTTAAATAGACCAAATTCCCTATGGGCTTAACTCTTCTTTCACTAGTATTCAATACAGCAGTCACTGTAATGCTATGACGTATAGCCTTACGTTTCACATAGGAATATATGATGGCAATGGGAGAATAAGGGCCCCAAGTGAAAACCAAGCCGCAAGTCTCATATTCCACGCCATATTAGTGTGCTTTATTTTTACAAAGTTTATCAGTTTAAAACTGCTAGATGCTCTGAAAGCCTTTTGCTGTCACTATCAGATATGCTTCTTGAAAAAACTCACAAATTCTCTTCCTTAGGCAACACGAGGAGACAAAAATGAATATACACATCATTTTTTTCTCCTGATTCCTCCTCCTCCATCTAATCCTTCCTTGTTTCCTCTGCCCTGCAACATTTTATATAATCTGCTTTGTTCTGAATCCAGTTCCTCAAATTTGGTACAATGATATCTATCAACTACCTCTATTATTGTTACGATAAATATTATGAATATGAATAGCTGGTATATTAATTACCTGATATCTTCAGTAGATTACAAAGCATTGAAGTAGTAGTATGTGCTGTTACCACTCCAAAGGAAAACAGTAATCTTTAAGGGTTAGTTCAGAGTCCACTGTTGTATAGAATATTTGATGCAACAATTATCTGTGTTTGAATTAGGGCCAAACCATAGTCAGCCTTCAAATAAACTTTTCGCTATCAAACATTTTGCTGTTACGTCAAACTATGGGCGGCCATAAGTGTTGTTGGTTTTAGACACCCTTCTTAATTTCACAAGCCGTTTAGACATCGTTATGGTTTTACACACTCTTTTGGATATTTTAGACACATTTTTTTATTGTAATAGACACTCCTATCAATTGCGAAGACACCTTTCTCTTGGTGACACCTTTTTGACACCTATGGCCGCCCATACTTCGACGTCATGACAAAATGTTTGATAGCAAAAATTTTGTATGAAGGCCGACTATGGTTTGACCCTTATTTACACCTATCTACTCATGCACTTTTGGATTTGAATGGAGATTTGATGTTAGCAAATTGATATTTTGTAGAATACACATGCATCCAATATTCTATCATATATTCCATCATGACATAATCATTATTACATCAGTATACATGAAATATGATTGAATAACAAATAGTTTTTGTACAAAACGGGTATAGAATATTCCAGTTATATATAATTCATCTTTTCATGTACACATCATTCACATTACTTTAAGTGAAATAACCAAGCATACACATTCCTACAAAACAAAATCTTGGTAGACTTTATAAAACCCATTTATCACAGTTGTAACTTCCACCCCCGATAGCAAGATATAAGCAGAGCGAGTGATCTATATATACTCATATCCTCTGGATGCTGTATATCGATGCTGAATGCTAAATTTCCATATGATGACTTAGTAAACATCCCTAATACATCCCTGGAAGCAATATCTTTCCCTTCAGAAGACGCCAAGACTTTCAACCATATTGCGCCTATTTTTACATCTATCATTGATGAATTGAGGTTTCCTACCATGCAGAAAACAGCTTGAGGAAATATCAGCAGTATGTACGATGAATAATTATTCCATAGCTTTTCTTTCTTGAGTCTGTATTTTTCTTAATTATTAAAAGGTTAAAAACATAACCCAAATCTTATCATCGTAATCTTTGCAAAAACAACAAGAAGAAATTATTAGGAAAATGTCTATAATACAGACATTCATACAAAAGTGCATTTATAATGCACATCAAGATCAAAGCATAAAGAACACAAAAAATTGAGGTGGGACGGTCTTAGAGGTGATTTGCACCTGTTTGTTCCATCCTCTACACTGGTTCAACTCACATGTAACATAATATTTGTCTTTTTAAAAAATTTTTTTCCTCTGTGCAATATATATTTATTTTATGTATCCTTTTGATCTTTATATTGTAATTTTAAGCTGTTCAAATGTATTCCAGTGTTTAAGCCAAATAAATAAATAAATAAATAAATAAATAATAAGATACATTTGGGTAAACATACGTTTTGCCAGATATATGTAGTTATTTTTTTTACCAACATGTTGGTTGTTAAATTTATACAACATGTTACATAACAAGAAAAGGAAATACACATACAACAAAACTCAACTAAAATTCATAATTTTCTTACCTATTCTTAATACTCTCGGATCTCAAAAAACTTCAATAGTATTTCTGCAAGATGTTGGAAAAGCACTGTGCACTAGATATCGCAGTATCGTGTTACACAATCTCAGTATGGATTAATTTCAACACCAGAAAATTGGAATTAATTTATGTGCTATATCTTCAGTAGATAGCAATAACACTTGGCAATACTGGTAATAACATACAAAACTTCATTTACTGATATCACCAGAATGGAAAGTCAGTATATAATTACTCCAGATATATACCACCTTCTATGTAACTCATTTATACATCATTCACGTAACTTTAAATAGATTAAAGCACCATTCAACAAAGCATATCCTAATAGACTCACAAATCCATTTATCATGGAATGTATCGTGCATTCCCCGATGGCAAGATAGGACCAGGGCATGTGATCTATATTTATACTCATTTCCTCTAGAAGTTGGATGTTGGTACTGAATACTAAGTTTCTGAATGATGACTTAGTACACATCCCTAATGCACCCCTGGAAGCAAAAACTTCTTTCTTTGTTTTTAAAACCACCTTCTATCTATAAATGTATAGCTGATGAATCGGGGTTTCCTTCCATGCAGAAAATAGCCCAAGGGAAAGTCGGTGTATGCATACTGAATAATTATTCCATAGTTTTACTCTCCTGATTCTATAGTGTTTTGGTATAGTAATGGAATCTTAATAAAGATCGGATATGACCTAATTATTAAACAGATCAAACATAATAAAACTTGCACTAAGTCACAAATTATAGGAAAAAAGAATGGTATCAAAGCATTTTTATAATATGGAAAACAAGCTTTAATGTAGGAAAGATGCCCACCCTGGTAGAAATCGAGTACAATTCTAGTACAAGATTGGAATGTGCAAATTTGGAACATCATTCTAGTGCACTTTAAGTACAATTCTAGTACAAATTTTGTGTACTATAATTGTACTTAAAATGTACTAGAATGATGTTCCAAATTTGCGCATTCCAATCTTGTACTAGATTTGCACTTAAATTGCACTAGAATTGTACTTGATTTTCTCCAGGGCAAGATCCATCATATTCATACAATTTTTCATACAAAATTCCAACAATTCGTAAGCTTAATTTCTATCTCAAATTCTTGACATTTAATTAATATTGCAATATTTCTGAACTTAAACACAGGGTCATTTTTTTCAATGGTTGCACAATCTTAAGAAATCAATGATAAAATGATATTATCTTAACCAAAATATTCTTATATTCTTGGTCTTAATAAGCATAGTCCATCTAGATGGATCTCGCAAGCGAACACGAAGCCTGCAGGCGTCACACTACAATAGGGCTTCCCATTGACTTACTGTACAAAATGGCTTCCTAAAATCACCCGAGAACTCAATAATAAAGCAACTGGTTGCTTCAACACTGCCTTTTCTCAGATGATTATGATCTCTTCTAACACAAAATGATCATAAAAGTACACCTTCAAGGCAAAATTTTCGAGAAACTGGACGCTGAAGTATAACGCCCCCTATCACCGACAGCCAATTTTGTATTTCCAGAATCAAGCGCAAATTAAGGAAAACCCTTTAAATTTTACCAAATTAATCTGGAGATCAAAAATGGCATCAGATCATCTTTAAATAAACCTAACTTTATAATTAGAACAAAATATTGACCAAACATATTGCCCTTCTATACGTTTTGAACTCCTGTTTTTAGAAGGGCAGTCAATTTTGCCGATTTTAGAAATGCCGGATTGCGAGTGCTAATTATTTAGTGTTGTGCGCCCTACAGCGCTCGCTTGTGAGGTCCATCTAGATGGACTAAATAAGCATGGACCTAAAAGAAAAATATGTGTATGCTTTGAGGCTTATTGTTTAAACTGAATAGTAGCATACTTTTTACAATTCAGTGTTTATTGTGATACAAGAATTTGTAGTAATTCACATTTCTTTAACAGTGTTCTGACGCCATGCAATGTGAAAGTTCCTACACACCAGCTCGAAAGTATTTCCGCACGAAGCCTTTATTCAGCCATATCTCAAAAGGTGTTATCCAATTTTCATCAATTTTTGACAGAATCTATATTGTATAATTATCGAACTAACTAATCAGAATTGCATTCATTGCATTTGAAAATATGGTGTGTAGTGCATATTGCTACTTTATGAATCTTTGATGATTTTAGGTTGTTTAATATAAAAAATGAGGTTTCTGAATGTTTTTAATAATGCAGAAATACTTTCGAGCGGGAGTGTATATCACATGTCTTCTAACATTTCTTCATATAAGCCATAAACTTGAAAGAGAGATATTGCTGCTTCGTGTCTTATGCCTTGGAGCATTTTGAAATGAAGTCATGATAAGAATTTTTATGTCAGTACTGAAAGCTTTACTGTGCATCATGCTCTTTTAAGGATAAGGTATTGCTCTGTTCAGCAATCATATATTAAATTGATCGCAACGCAAGAAAAAGTTGAGTATGGTAATTTTTTCCATAGAAATGTTAAATACCATAAGCAAGTAGATTAATTTATGCAAAATCACTTTTTATCCCAAATCAATGTAGCAGAGCATTATTCATAACTTAACCCACCCAAAATAGGTTAATGTACCTGTATCATTAGTAAGGAACTGGGTCTATCATTTTATTGTTTCAAATTTCCAATCCTTTATGGTTAGTAGATGAAATTGGTGCATTTCAATAAAACGATAACTGGGAAAATCAATTACAATTACAAACATCAACATAAATATAGTCAGTACTACAGGTATGACTGTATACTACTCTGCCTCAATGAGGTTCTGCAATCACACCAATGTTTTACTTCCGATATGCAAATATATAGTGCAGGCATATCAATATACCATGTCATTTTTAGCTTCATGTCAAACATGAATCCATTAATAAAATCTGAGTCTTGCAAACACAATCATAGAGATATGCCACAGGTGGCCAGGCTAAATTCTTGAAATCCACTTCACTTAGCAGACTTGCTTTTGTCACAAGCCTCCTGGCTTGCAATCTTCATACTCATAAACAGCAACAATTATACAGGGCACCCTCATCAAACTATGCATATGAATCTGACACATAGTGCCAAATGTGCTTTGTGAAATGCTTGTGATATGCTAATTTTTTTCATTCCGAGAAAATTCACCAAAAAAGTGTTTTCAAAATTAATGTTGTCTATTACAATACACAAAATCACATTTCTTGGCATTCATAATCTATACTACAAATTGGGAACTTAACCTGAATCCGCAGTCAGCCCAGAGTGTACTAAGGTTAAAAGAATGTAATATGTATACAAGTTTTTACCAAATTATTTAATCTAATTATTATGAAATCCAGAAATTTGAATAATTTTTCACAAATTGTGTAAGGTTCACATTTTAAACAGGTTTTTGTCACAAAATACTTGGGGTATATTCAGGTACAGGGTAACAATTAGCCTCCTTTAAATCTTTAATTGTGCTCAGTACCATCATTTCATTATGCATGAGTGTGAGCTGCTAAGCTGTGGAAGAGATATCGGATGGTTCTCATATTAAGGATTTCATATTATAGCCATGGTATATAGATAATCTTGAGCTAAATAAACAGGGAACCATATACCATATGAACAAGATGAGTCAATAAAATTCCTTTGTTATGTTAATAATAAACTTTTATATATTATTTACTTTTATTAGTTCAGGTGAACGCTCTGAAAATTATGCAAAATTGATTGTAAATTTAAAATGGTTAGATCGATTTAACTGAAATAAAGAAATGAACCTGTTTATTAGTGATCTTTCATATACTAAAACAAAATTTTGTAAGGTCAGGCAATCAATGCCTTATAAAGACTTTATAAAGACAAAAACAAATATCATAAAATTTCAAAGATGCGATGTATATTTAGGCATAATGGTTTGGCGAAACAGCATAACAATATACCATTATATTATGGTATTATTTAGAAATTCATAAGTCATACAAAGAGAAGTAGGATGCATTTCTCCATCCAACCATGTTTTACACACTGGCGTAACAACAAGAAGGGGGGCAGCAAAGTGCCCACCCTGAAAGCTCTCCGAGGGAAATTATGCCTACCCAGGAGGACAAATAAAGGGGAGGGAAAGAGAAGACAAGGAAAAACAAAGAGAAAAAAAGGGAAGAAAAGAGAAAGAAAATGGAAAAAAGAAAGGGAAGAAAGAAAATGATATGATAAATCAAAACACAAAACAAACAATATATCAAAATCAAAATTATTATTGCCAGGTCAGACTTTCTAAGAAAGTTTCAGCACATTATACCAAACATTGCAAGTTACAACTTGCTATATGGACGTACTAAACTAGCGGGTATACTGCAAAAGATCATCAAGTGTTGTTGTATTCACAAAAATGGACCATGACTTGAATAACAAGTAAAATGTACACAGGGAAGGATATGTAAGTCATTTCAAAAAAGTGACTAGTCATATTTTGTGGTGTTGAAACATGCTTCCATCAAATGCATGGGGCCTAGCAAACAACATTTTTTTTCCTATACGATCCATACTTTCAACTCTCATCTTTCAAGATGTTTATTTGATGTTGCAATGAAAATGGAAAACATGAAAAATGAATCATGGACCAGCGGCAAATTACAAGTGTTGCGTATACTTCTTACCACCTTCTCAAAATACCTCAAAGATTTATAAACCCTGAAGTTTCCTCTTTCATTTGAAAATAATACTGTACTTCTTTTAATCCAGTATGATGCAATTTCAACCTTCTTTATCAGACAATTTTATCAGATTACAGGATATTTACAGCCTATTGTAATCTATTGTAGCCAAGTGCAGTGCAACTCTCCAATTGTAACTTTAGTGAAACAAGAACATGTGAGTAATTCACTTCTATGTAATGGTGTTCCAGCGCCATGCAATGTCAAAGTTCTGATAAGATATAATGTGCCTTCTAACATTTCTTCATAAAAGCCATAAACTTGAACAAGATATATTTCTGCCTCATATGTCATGCCCTGGAGCATTTTGAAATGAAGCCATGTTGAGAACGTTTATGTCAGCCTTGAAAACTGTACTGTGCATCATGTTCTTTTTAGGATAGGATTCTGTTATGTTGTACATGTTGTACAATATATGTAAAATTAATCCCAACTCTAGACATTTGTGGAGAACAATATTTCTACAGAAATGTAAAAAAATAAGTAAGTAGATTAATTTATGCAAAATCATTCTTTATTTAAAATTATGTTTGCCTTTTCTCTAACTAAATAATCCAAATAAGGTTTATGTACCTGGCACATGAAGGGCATGTTGAGAACTTAAGTTTTATGTCAGCCTTGAGAACTCTACTGTGCATAATGCTCCTTTTAGGGTCAAACTATAGTTTTTATGAGCTATAAACTTGAAAGAGAGATATTTCTGCCTCATATGTCATGCCCTGGAGCATTTTGCAATGAAGCCATGTTGAGAACTTTTATATCAGCCTTGAAAACTGTACTGTGCATCATGTTCTTTTTAGGATAGGATTCTGTTATGTTGCACAATATATGTAAAATCAATTCCAACTCTAGACATTTGTGGAGAGCAATATTTCTACAGAAATGTAAAAACAATAAGTAGATTAATTTATGGAAAATCATTATTTATTAAAAATTATGTTTGCCTTTTTTCTAACTAAATAATCCAAATAAGGTTTATGTACCTGGCACATGAAGGGCATGTTGAGAACTTAAGTTTTATGTCAGCCTTGAGAACTGTACTGTGCATAATGCTCATTTTAGGGTCAAACTATAGTTTTATGAGCTACCAAATATTTGGTGCAACAAGTCTTTGTTATCTTATAATAGTTCCTATGTAATATCTATTAAAAACGGAGGCTTGGTGATGAAAAATCAATACTACCACATTGAGGAGTATTTGGTGAAAATGTTTGGTGATTTACAACACCAATTAACTGTAATTGATTAGAAGATGCATTGGAATTATATTACTAGATTATGAGATAACAAAAACTTGTTACACAAAATATTTGGTAGCTCAAAAAAAAACCTAGAATTATTTGACCCTTAGAATAGGATTCTGCATTGTCTGTTCTGTTATATAGTAGAGAAAGTTGAGAATAGCAGTTTTTTCCACAGAAATGTTGAAAACAGGCAACCAGGAGGATTTGACCACAATGCTGAATGAAGAGGTCGAGTAAACCTTGCAAGCTACATAACTGTTATTAACCGATTCTCACAAGGTATTCATCTATAAATATAATCAAGTATATTAATTTATGCAAGATCACTTTAAATTCAAAATCAATGAACATTATATCTATATTCATATCTCATCCAAATTAGGTTAATTTACCTGTATCATTAATGAGGAACTAGGTCAATCATTTTGTTTTAAAATTTCAATTGTAAGTAAATGCAATTAGTGAGAATCGGTTTAACACTAAGTGGGAAAATCAATCATATTGAGGAAATGCTATCAAAGTATCTGTCTCTTTCATTTACTAGTGCAAAAGACATGAAAGCAGTAAGACATTTCAATTGTATACTATGTGTTTCACTGAGTTTAGGCCACATAAAAAAAAAAGTTGTTTCTTGTCCCCTCCCTCCTCACTTTTTGGTGCCGCACCATTTTTTTGGGGGCAAAAATGCTAAAAAGATGTTAAAAATCAAACCAAATAGTTTAAATATCAAGACCCCGCTTTCCTTTTTAAAGGATTCTTTACATTTTGGTTGTTTTTAACATTGAAACTGTCATCAAACCAACATCTATCCATATTATATACAGTTAAAAGACAGCAACTGAATGTGCAGTCAACATCTACGAAGGGTAAACCTAAATTGCCCAGGCTCTCCCCAAGCTTAAAAAAAAAAAAACTACCTCCCTCCTCACATTTTGAGAAATCTTTAGATGAGAAACAACTTTGGTTTTTTTTATGTGGCATAATATGCAAATTTCCTTATTCCTCTTTCCACTTTAATCTACATCCTTTGATTATATTTATTTAGTTTTCCCCTCTAGTCATTTGAAATGGTACCTTTTTCAATTACCATTATTTTTTTCTCAATTATTTTGTTTTATATTATTCTAATTGTTATTTACTTTATCTGCATAATATTTCTTGTTAAAATATTTCTATCCATAATTGTATCATTCTGAGTAATGGGTGCCTTCTACCACACGCTTTGCGTTTTTGAAGGCATCCATGTCTCACATATACAAAGCTTGTACTTATTCACATTGTTATACATTGTACAGTTATATACTGTTATTATATTTGTATATGCTGAGAAAAAACAAATAAACTAAACTGAAACTGAAACTGAAAAACAAAATGTTTTACTTCTGATATATAGGTGCATACATGTCAAGATACCATCTCATCTTCAGCTTCATATCAACTTGAATCCATTAATAATATCTGAGTCTTGCAGACACAAACAGAGAGATATGCCACAGGGGAACAGGCTCAATTCTTGGAATCCACTTCATTTAGCAGACATACAAGACTTAAGGCTTGCCATCTTCATACATGTAAATATACTCTTAACAGTAAAAAATACATAGTTCTAGGGCATCCTCATCATATGCATATGACACACAGTGTCAATTGTGCTTTGCAAAATACTTGCGATATGTTTTTTCAACTGAGAAAATTCACAAAAAAAGCGTTTTCAAAATTAATTTTGTCATTTACAATACATAATATCATATTTCTTGGCATTCATAACATACCGTAAAAGATCATCAAGCAGCAAATTATATGTGTTTGTGTATACACTTTACCACCTTCTCCAAATAAAGTTTCCTCTTTCATTTGATAAGGCCAAATAAAATGAATAGTTTAAAATCCGAAAATTGATTTTTTAAACCTTTTTTAAATTTTTTTTTCACCTAAATTGTGAAAAAACAAATAACGACAATGGTTAATTTAATTAATTTGATTCTTTATTCTGTTGTTGAGTTCTAAAAGGGCCATCATGTAATTGTATGTTGGGGTACATATGGAACTCTTGTAGAATAGCTCTCAGGTCTTCTGTCACACACGAAAAAAAAATCTTAAAAAAAACCACAAAACCTTCCAAAAAAACGTGCATTTCGCATTACTTTTTGAAGAGTAGGAGAGCTTTGAGACAAACTATTAATTTTATTTAGCCTAATAATACTTCTTTTAATACAGTATGTTGCAATTTCAACCTTCTTTATCAGACAATTTTATTCAATTAAAAGAGATTAAGAGCCTATTGTAATCTATTGTAGGCATGTGCAGTGGCATACTTTATAGATGATGAACTCTCAAAGTTTAACTTTAGTGAAACAAGAACTTGCGAGTAATACACCTTTATGTAATGGTGTTCCGGTGTCATGCAATGTCAAAGTTCCGATAAGATATAATGTGTCTTCTAACATTTCTTCATAAAAGCCTTAAACTTGAAAGAGATATATTTCTGCCTCATATGTCATGCCCTGGAGCATTTTGCAATGAAGCCATGTTGAGAACTTTTATGTCAGCCTTGAAAATTGTACTGTGCACCATGCTCTTTTAAGGATAGAATTTTGTTCTGTTATATAATACATATAAAATCAATCCCAACTCTAGACATTTTTGGATAGCATTTTTGTCTACAGAAATGTAAAAAACATTAGTTAAGTAGATTAATTTATGCAAAATCATCCTATATTTAAAATCATGTTTGCCTTTTTATAACCCTAACAGAACCAGATCTCACTAAATCTCACTTTAGAAAATCACGAAAATGCGCTAAGTCCAGATACGTCACAGACGGGGGTTATATGCAGGGACCAAATCGCTGGCTGGGCAGCGTCTCCGCGGTGGCTTGCTACGGGTATGACTCGCTTGG
>JXSR01S030202.1:73362-84442 GCA_000969725.1 Ophiothrix spiculata | reverse complement strand
GCAAGAGTTTGCAGTCAGGATTCATACTGATGATCATGTCATTGATGTAACATAAGAAGAGTAGGGGACCCAATATGCTTCCCTGAGGAACTCCACATCTAATGGGAAGAGATGAGGAGGAAACACCATTAATGCTAACAACCTGTTGTCTTTCAGACAGATATGAAGAAAACCAATCCACCGACCCGACCATTGTATTGATAATAAACAATGAAAATTGAAACAAAATAGAGAAAGGATTTATGTTTAGGCCGCAAAATTCATAACTTCATTTTTCTATGACATTCAAAACCAGGCCACCAGTCATCAACCATTCGTTTTTATGTATGTTAATTAATCAGATACTCTGGGTTGTAATAAATGTAATCTTATTGTAAACAAATCACATGAAATATCATCTACTATCTGGAATGTTTAACCTTGGGGCATATCTAGAGCCTCATTGATCACGATTACAACAAGAAACCCACCTCTGGAATGTATGGTAGAAAGTTGCACTTAAGAGCAAACAAAATGATGACAGTGAGGATGCCTCACATGTTTTTCTGGATAACATACTCAGCAGGAGAAGGGCAGTAGCACCTGCCATTTACTGGCGGGGAATATGTAATATAAGTTGACAAAAGAAAATGAATATCATAAATTGGGTATCTGATACACTTCCGGTCAAAAGTGTTTGCGCACCCTCAAATACGGGCAAAAACGTAATAATTATATTAAACGACCCAAGACTCTGAAAAATTCATGTCTTTTATAGCTGCTTAATGTATCCAATATAAGTAATTTATGTTTCCTCTGATATTCGATCTTCCATAACCATAAAAATGGCTGATTTCCTGGGCCGATTTCATATACAAATACACCACACCCACTTTTTGATATACCTATGTTGTTCATTATTCAATGCTCGTTTTCACCGTGTAGCCGTAAAGAGCATTTTCAGGTAATAAGTTTTCCAACAAATGTGCAGTTATGTATTTAAACTCCGTTTATTATGTGCAGAAAAAAGTGCACAATATGTTTAGCATGCTATATTTTCAAATGCAGTAAATCATGCAATTCTTGTTGAGTTTCTTAGATATATGTATGTAAAATATAATTTTGAAAAAATATGGCGCAAATCATAAACAGTTCTCAAGATATGGTTGGTTAAAGGTTTTGTGCGCAAACACTTTTGACCGGGAGTGTATGATACAGGACTACTTCATAGAAAAACAAATGTGTAATCTGAACCTGAGATGGCGTTGGTTCCTAATGTAAATGTCTCAGGTTTACTTTGGGATTTAAGCACAGACTTACCACAAGGTTAATGGGGCCCATCTGGACGGAGTCCAACACTTCTTCAGTTGAATAACAAAGATGAGGATGTTAAATAACTACTAAACGTCCTTTCGTGGGCATTTTAAAAAGATGTAGTCACCATCAACAAATCAATTCAAATTGTCAATAACCTTATATAAATTTCCAAACTTTAAATCTCTTTTTCAAATCATTTTAAAAACGTCAAGCACACAAACATAGTCCTTATAAATCACAAGTATGTAGCACCCGAAAACTCCGGCTGCGCGTCCGTACCCAACCGAAATCTGAGTTACCCCCCCCCCCCCCCGGGATGTAGCATACCAACTTAAATCAAGAAGAACAGACAATCATGGAAACAATGAGCCACCCTTTTCATGGAAACAATGAGCAGCAAAGGGTGGCAACCACAACTAAATGTAAAAGGTCCACTTTGAGAAGCCACAATATTCACTAAGTCATCTTTTTATTGTAACTTTCAAAACCAGGCAACTGATCATTAATTCGTTTTATTTTTATGTAGGAAAATTGACAAAATACTCTGGGTTACAACAAATACAACCTTATTGTAAACAAACAAATTGAAATATCATCTACCATCTCGAATATTTAACCTTGGGGCATATCGTAAGCCTCATTGATCAAGATTACAACAAGAAACCCATCTCTAGAATGTACATGATGTATGGTAGAAAGATTCAATTGAGAGCAAACCAAATGATGACAGTGAGATGGATGCCTCACATGTTTATCTGTCATTTACTGGCAGTGAAAATGTAATGTAAGTTGACAAAAGAAAATGAATATCATAAATTGGGTATCTGATATTATACAAGACTACGTCATAGAAAAACAAAATGTGAAATCTGAACCTGAGATGGTGTTGGTTCCTGATGGACAATGTAAATGTCTCAGGTTTACTTTGGGATTCAAGCACAGACTTTAATACCATAGGGTTAATGGGGCCCATCTGGAGTTTAACACCACTTCAGTTGAATAACAAAGATGTGGATGTGAAATAACTACTAAACTTCTTTTGGGGGATATTTCAAAAAGATGTGATCAACATCAACAAATCAATACAAATTGTCAATAACCTTATATCAATTTCCAAACTTAAATCTCTCATTCAAATCATTTTTAAAAGTCAAGCACACAAACATATTCCCAATAAATCATAAATATGTAGCATGCCAACTTGAATCAAGAACAACAGGTAATCATGGGAAAAACTGAGCAGTGAGGATGAGAACCAAAACTAAGAGGTCCACTTTGATAAGCTACAATATTCACTAAGTCATCTTATTGTAACATTCAAAACCAGGCCACCGATCATTAATTATTGTTTCTATGTAGGAAAATTGACAAGATACTCTGGGTAACATCCTTATCCTTCTCTCATCATGTGGACTCTGTTTGTAAAAAAGTTTCTCGTTTGACTGGTTTCTGTATTAGAATTTCTCGGCATATGCACTTCAGTTCTCTCTTATATCTCTTTAAAACACTGATTCTCCCTCACCTAACATATTGTGCTGTTGTTTGGAATCCATGCCAAATTGGTTTACTTGATAGGTTGGATAAAAGTCAAAAGAAAATTTCTAAGGTTTTAATGTACAGAAAAAGGTGTCCATCTGACTTATCATATGAAGCTAGACTTGTTGAATTTGGGCTACTCAAAACTTGTGACTTGTTTAATTTACTTCGCTTGATTTTCTGCTTTAAACTTATCAATGGTATTGGTCCTCAATCTTTCCTCCAATTTTTCAAACCTTCTAAGATAAATGAACTTAGATTTCTTCACACAACTTCTCGCACTAATACTTTCTTCAATTCTGTTTTTGTTTCCTTTCCAAGATTATGGAATGAGCTGCCTGTTTCTGTTAGATCATCATCATCAGTAAATCTCTTTAAGACTGCTTGTAAGGATAGCTTACCTAAATAGTTGTGGCAACTTTATTTGCTTGAATTTCATTTTCAGTTTTACTATAGTAACAAAAGATTGTGTGTTTATCATATTTTTATTTATTGTACATTACTAAGTATATAAGGAAAGGGAAACACATCCTGTGTTTGGACTTTACAGTCTATTTTTCTTTTCCTTGATTGTCATATTATTGCATAATTTTGTTTTACATTGTTTGTAATTTATGATGATTAAAATACATATTATTATTATTATACAACCTTATCACATGATAAACAAATATCATCTACCATCTGGAAAAAAATTCAAACTTGGGGCATATCTTAAGCCTTGTTGATCAATATTACAACAATAGTCCCATCTCTGGAATGTATGGTAGAAAGATGCACTCAAGAGCAAACCAAATGATGACAGTGAGGATGCCTCACATGTTTTTCTGGATAACATTCTCAGCAGGTGAAGGGCAGCAGCACCTGTCATTTACTGGCAGGGAAATGTAATGTAAGTTGACAAACGAAAATGAATATCATAAATTGGGTATCTGATATGATACAAGACTACGTCATAGAAAAACAAATGTGAAATCTGAGCCTGTGATGCATGGGAGGATTATTTATGGTGTTGGTTCCTGATGGACAATGTAAATGTCTCCGGTTTACTTTGGGATTCAAGCACAGACTTACCACAGGGTTAATGGGGCCCAGACATACCACAGGGTTAATGGGGCTCATCAAGAGTTTAACACTACTTCAGTTTAATAATAAAGATGTGAATATGAAATATCTTTTTAAAATGTCCCAAAAAAGAAGTTTAGTCATTATTTCATATCAACAAATCAATTCAAATTGTCAATAACCTTACATCAATTTCCAAACTTAAATTTTTTCAAATCATTTTAAAAGTCAAGCACACAAACATATTCCCAATAAATCATAAGTATGTAGCATGGCAACTTAAATCAAGAAGAACAACAGGTAATCATGGAAAAACTGAGCAGCGAGAATGAGAACCAAAACTATCAGGTCTGTATTAATAAGCTTCATTATTCACTAAGTCATCTTTTTATTGTAACATTCAAAAGCAGGCCACTGATCATTAATCAGTGTTTTTATGCATGAAAATTGACAAGATACTCTGGGTTACATCAAATACAACCTTATCATAAATAAAGAAATTGAAATATCATCTACTATTTCAGATATTTAACCTTGGGGCATATCTTAAGCCTCATTGATCACGATTACAGCAAGAAACCCACCTCTGGAATGTATGGTAGAAAGATACACTTAGGAGCAAACCAAATGATGACAGTGAGGATGCCTCACATGTTTTTCTGGATAACATTCTCAGCAGGTGAAGGACAGCAGCACCTGTCATTTACTGGCAGGGAAAATGTAATATAAGTTGACAAAAGAAAATGAATACCATAAATTGGGTATCTGATATGATACAAGACTACGTCATAGAAAAACAAAATGTGAAATCTGAGCCTGTGATGAGCTTCAAATGTTTGTTGTTTATGGTGTTGGTTCTCCATGGACAATGTAAATGTCTCAGGCTTTGGGACTCAGGCACAGACTTTAATACCATAGGTTTAATGGGGCCCATCTGGAGTTAAACTAGTTAACACAAATTTTAGATCAATTAATTTCAAAGAATAGACCATTTTCGTATGTCCCATAATGCATCTTGAAAGTATCGCAAATACGGGCATTTCTGCGCAATTGACCATATATTACGTTGTACGCAAATGACGTTGAGCGCACAACGTATTAATATGGTCGATTGCGCAAAAGTTCCTGGATATAGGATACTTTCAGCGTGAATAGGAAAGTAGTCTATCCATTAAAATTGACAAAATTCTAACAATTTTAGAACTTGTAACTCACTAATTTAAGCTAACAATTTTGGCCTCTGACTCCTAACCCTAATAACAACTGTAACTTTAAGAGAGTATGACATACAAACTCAGTTCTAAGTAGCCATATATGCTCATAATATTAGGAAAACATGTGAGAAAGGAGATAATAAAAAGCAAAAGGAATTAGTTTGCTGAAAACTTTTAATTCAAACACTTTTTTGTAAGCAGTTTTCAAGTTGTGCAAGTCAGTCTAAGCAAAAAAGTGCAATTCTATCACATGTCAAGTTGAAAATTCACCCAGATTTTGCAATTTATTATAGAGGTCAGGACTTTGTCAAGGATAGTAGTTAGTGGGCACTTAAAGAGGTCAACAAACTTTTGATTCAAGATGGCGGAACTTACAGTTTGCGAAGATCAAAGGTCAACTGAGATCACCGGAAGTTCAACAAAGGTAAAATTATTGGCTGGAAAAATTAAAAATGGCGAACGGTGGGAAAATTCAAATTTTAAAAATTCAAAATGGCGAATGGCGGGAAAATTCCAATCTTAAAAATTCAAAATGGCAGATGGTGGGAAAATGAATAAAGAGAGCGGGGGGGGGTTGAAGGTGGTAGGACGTGACGTCATCAGATTTTGAAACTCCCATTCAAAAAACTTGAATTTTAACTAAAGCTCCAAATTTCATTTTATGCCCTTACTTGGCATATAAAAATATGCAGATTCAAAATCCATTGAGGTTGGGACTTCAACCTCAGAAAACTAAAAAGATATTTTGACTTTTGTGAAAAATAATCAGATTTTTAATTACGGATAGTGTGACGTCATATGAGACATGCACTCTGTATCTCTGCCGCTTCGTATCGTGAAAATAGGATCGTTTAAGCCGGGCGTATGAGTATTATAAAATCCCATATATGTGTAGCTGGATACACTGTCTGCCTGGCATGCGGAAGGTCCGTGGGTCGAAACCCTCAACAGAATAATTGGGTAACATTTTTGGTCTCATTCTTTTTTCTTCTCAAACCTTCTTTTCTTATGACTCTTCATCAGTATTTTTATCACTTTTATTGAAGGCAGTAATTTTTGATTTCGGTGGTTTTGGTGGTACCATGCGTGGAAAAAGGGATGGTCCTACCACCACTGAAAGAGAGCATTAGCGGAAGTGGTTAAATTTTGCAAGGGTTTTTTTGGGGGTAGTAAATTTGGTTTATAAAAAGTAAAAATGTATGTATTTTTTCTCCCACCACCAGACCCAAGCACAGGGAATAAATAAATAAAAAAATATATATCGTATAATTTGGGACCATTTGGGCATGATGATGAATTAATAATAAATATAAAACGTGGACGCGGGAAAATTCAAATTTGAATAAAACAAAGTTAAGTTGAATGTTGAAGGTCAAAGTGAAGTACAATATTGATTTTATTGATATTCTATTGATTTTTTATCAATTTTATTGATTTTCAGCAATTTTATTGATTTTTATTGCTTTTTACCAATTTTAGACTGTTTTTATGAGAATTTAAGGTGTTTTGGGCCTAATCTAAGGTAATTTTTCTCGTTTATTGGCGTTTTGGGCTTACTTTGAATCGAAATGAGTAAGATATTTTATAATTGGGGGAAAATAAGGAATATTTTGGGTATTTTCGGTATATCTGGTTAAGAAAGAGTAAAAATTTAGCGTGATGACAAATGTTTTGCGAGCTTTAAGATAAGATTGGACAAATTTGGTTAAAAACGAGTACAAATAGGGTATAATTTGGAAAAATCTTGATCGAAATGGTTAAGATATGAAATAATTTGGGGAAAATAAGGAATATTTTGGGTATTTTTGAGCGTGATGAAGAGTTCTTGAACGTTAATGAGTAGTTGTAGTAAATCTGGTATAGAAAGAGTAAAAATTTAGCGTGATGACGAGTGTTTTGCTAGATTTTTTTTTTTTTTGGTAAACCGGTTTGCAAAATGTTTAGTTTTTATGAATTTCGGGGGTATTTTGAGGGGAAAATGGGCGTAATGTAGAGTATTTTGGGTGTTTTTTTCAAGTTTTTGGTTATTTTGAGAACATTTTGGTCAAAGATGGGTTGACTATACGATTATTTTGGATATAATGTCGAATTTCTGAGAGTTTTGGGCAACTTCGTGCACACGCTTAATTGTGGCAATAGAGAGCTAATAAAACAAAAAGATAATTTGGTAATGGCTTCAACGTGATTCGAACACACAACCTTCTGATCTGGAGTCAGACGCGCTACCATTGCGACACAAAATCTTTACAACTGTTTTAAGATAAAAGAAATAATAATAATCCCCAAACGTGGATTTGAACCATGAATAGGAGGAGGAAGAAGCGGATACGAGGAGGAAGAGGAGAAAATATGAGTAGAAAAAGAGCAAGAACGAGTTGATTCGAGTTGAAAAGAGCAAAAATGAGTCAATTTGAGTCAAAAAGAGCAATTAAAGAGCAAATATGACCAAGGTAAGGAGTAATTAAGGAATAGACTATAGGGAGCAAGGGGCAGGTAATGAGGAGTAAGGAGCGAGTCAAAAGGAGCAATGAGTAGGCGATGAGGAGTAAGGAGCAAACTATAAGGATCAAGAAGTAGGCGATGAGGAGTAGGGAGTGAGTCAAACGGAGCAAGGAGCAAGCATTGAGGAGCAAGGAGCAGACTATAAGGAGCAGGGAGCAAGCATTGAGTAAGGAGCTTCAAACTGGCCGATAAGGACAAGGTTCAAATGTCATTGATCACAGGGCAAAGCCTAGTTATGAGGGCATGCATTACAATGGCGGACAAGGTCAATTCTTAAGAGGGAGGAGTAGGAGGGGGAGGAGGAGGAGCAAGAAAAGAGCAGAAAAGAGTCGATTTGAGTAAAGAAGAGCAGCAAAAGAGCAGAAAAGGAGTAAAAAGAGCAAACAGGAGCAAAATGAGTCAAAAGACAAGAAAAAGAGCAGAAAAGGAGTAAAAAAGAGCAAATAAAGAGTAAAAGGAGCAAAGAGCAGGCAATGAGTAAGGAGCATGTCAAAAGGAGTAAGGAGTAGGCGATGAAGAGTAAGGTGCAGACTAAAGAAAGCAGGGAGCAAGCATTGAGTAAGGAGCATACTGCAAGGAGCAAGAAGCATACTTTAGGTCAAAGATGTTAAAGGTCAAATGAGTCAAAAAGACAAGAAAAAGAGCAGAAAGGAGTAAAAAGAGCAAATAAAGAGGGAGGAGGGGGAGGAAGAAGTGGAGGAGCAAGAAGAGGGCAGAATAGAGTCAATTTGAGTCAAAAAGACAAGAAAAAGAGCAGAAAGGAATAAAAAGAGCAAATAAAGAGGAGGGGAGGAAGAAGTGGAGGAGCAAGAAGAGGGCAGAATAGAGTCAATTTGAGTCAAAAAGAGCAATAAAAGAGCAAAAACAGCAAATAAAGAGTCAAAAAGAGCAGCAAAAGAGCAGAAAAGGAGTAAAAAGAGCAAACAGGAGCAAAAAGATGAGAAAAATGGCAGAAAAGGAGTAAAAAAGAGCAAATAAAGAGTAAAAGGAGCAAACAGCAGGCAATGAGGAGTAAGGAGCGAGTCAAAAGGAGTAAAGAGTAGGCAATGAGTAAGGAGCAGAATATAGGGAGCAATGAGCATACTTTGAGGAGTAGGGAGTGAGTCAAAAGGAGTAAAGAGCAAACTATAAGAAGCAGGAAGCAAGCATTGTCGAGTAAGGAGCAAGCATTGAGGAGCAAGGAGCAGCCTTTAGGACAAGGGTGTCAAAGGTCAAACGCCTTAAGGGCGTGCTTCAAAATGACCGACAAGGACAAGGTTCATTGGTCAAAGGGCAAAGGTTATGAGGGTGTGCAGCACAATGACGGACAAGATCACTTCTTAAGAGGGAGGAGGGGGAGGGGGAGTGGGTGGCAGAGGAGGAGGAGGAGCAAGAAAAGAGTAGTTTTGAGTTGATTTGAGTCAAAAAGAGCAATAAAAGAGCACAAAAAACAAAAACAGCAAATAGAGAGTCAAAAAGAGCAGCAAAAGAGCAGAAAAGGAGAAAAAAGAGCAAACAGGAGCAAAATGAGTCACAAAAAAAACGAGACAAAGAGCAGAAGAGGAGTAAAAAGAGCAAATAAAGGATAAAAAGGAGCAAGGAGCAGGTAAAAAGGAGTAAGGAGTAGGCGATGAGGTGAGGAGTAGACTATAGGGAGCAAGGAGCATACTTTGAGGAGTAGGGAGCCAGTCAAAAGGAGCAAGGAGCAGACCCTAAGGAGCAGGGAGTAAGCATTGAGTAAGGAGCAGACTTCAAGGAGCAAGGAGCATACTTTAGGTCAAGGGTGTCAAAGGTCAAACAACATGAGGGCGTGCTTTAAAATGCCCGACAAGGACAAGGCATAGATTCTATGGACAAGGTTTAAAAGTCATTGGTCAAAGGGCAAAGGTTATGAGGGCGTGAATCACACTGGTGGATGAGGTCAATTCTTAAGAGGGAGAATGAGAGGGGGAGGAGGCGGCAGAGGAGGAGGAGGAGCAAGAAAAGAGTTGTTTTGAGTCGATTTGAGTCAAAAAGAGCAGAAAAAGAGCAAAAACAGCAAATAATGAGTCAAAAATAGCAGCAAAAGAGCAGAAAAGGAGTAAAAAGAGCAAACAGGAGCAAAATGAGTCAAAAAGAGCAGAAAAGGAGTAAAAAGAGCAAATAAAGAGTAGAAAGGAGCAAGGAGCAGGCAAAAAGGAGTAAGGAGTAGGTGATGAGGAGCAAGGAGCAGACTATAGGGATCAAGGAGCATACTTTGAGGAGTAGGGAGCAAGTCAAAAGGAGCAAGGAGCAGACTCTAAGGAGCAGGGAGCAATCATTGAGGAGTAAGGAGCAGACTTAAAGGAGCAAGGTGCTAGCATACTTTATATCAAGGGTGTCAAAGGTCAAACAACATGAGGGTGCTTCAAAATGGCCGACAAGGACAAGGTTCAAATGTCATTGTCAAATGGCAAAGGTTATGAGGGTGTGCATCACAATGGCAGACAAGGTCAAGAGGGAGGAGGAGGGGGAGGAGCTGGCAGAGGAGGAGGAGGAGCAAGAAAAGAGCAGAAAAAGAGGAAAACAGCAAATAAATAGTCAAAAAGAGCAGCAAAAGAGCAGAAAAGGAGTAAAAAGAGCAAACAGGAGCAAAATGAGTCAAAAAGATGAGAAAGAGCAGAAAAGGAGTAAATAAAGAGTAAAAAGGAGCAAGGAGTAGGCAAAAAGGAGTAAGGAGTAGGTGATGAGGAGTAAGGAGCATACTTTGAAGAGCAAACTTTAGGTCAAGGGTGTGAAAGGTCAAACAACATGAGGCCGTGCTTCAAAATGGCCAACAAGTACATGGTTCAAATGTCATTGGTCAAAGCGCAAAGGTTATGATGGCATGCATCACAATGGCGGACGAGGTCAATTTGTAAGAGGGAGGAAGGGGAGGGGGGGGGGGGGGGGGGGAGGGGAGGGGGAGGAGGTGGAGCAAGAATAGAGCAGAAAAGAGTCAATTTGAGTCAAAAAGAGCAATAGAAGAGCAGAAAAAGAAATAAAGAGTCAAAAAGAGCAGCAAAAGAGCAGAAAAGGAGTAGGGAGTAAAAAGAGCAAACAGGAGTAAAATGAGTCAAAAAGACGAGAAAAAGAGCAGAAAAGGAGTAAAAAGAGCAAAATTAAAAAGGAGCAAAGAGCAGGCAATGAGGAGTAACGAGCGAGTCAAAAGGAGTAAGGAGTAGGCAATGAGGAGTAAGAAGCAGACTATAAGGAGCAGGGAGCAAGCATTGAGGAGTAAGCTAGGAGCAGACTACAATGAGCAAGGAGCAAACTTTAGGTCAAGGCTGTCAAAAGGTCAAACACCATGAGGGCATGCTTCAAAATGGCTGACAAGGTTCAAATAAAGGAGTAAGGAGTAGGCGATGAGGTGAGGAGTAGACTATAGGGAGCAAGGAGCATACTTTGAGGAGTAAGGAGCAAGTTAAAAGGAGCAAGGAGCAAGCATTAAGGAGTATAGAGCAGACTATAAGGAGCAAGGAGTAGGCAAT
>JXSR01S030202.1:56023-73312 GCA_000969725.1 Ophiothrix spiculata | reverse complement strand
AGGAGGGGAGGGGAGGGGAGGGGAGGGGAGGGGCAAGAAAAGAGCAGAAAAGAGTCAATTTGAGTCAAAAAGAGCAATAAAAGAGCAGAAATGAGCAAAAAGAGCAAATAAAGAGCAGGTCTGTGAGTCAGCTGATAAAAAAAATCTGAAAATAGTGACAAAATGCCAAAAGCAGGCTGAAAAAAACTCTGAAATTATTACTCTCTTGAAGGCTTGAAAAAACCTGAAATCAGATTAAAATCTGAACTCTCACACCCCTGAAAGAGTCAAAAAGAGCAGAAAAGGAGTAAAAAGAGCAATCAAGAGCAAAATGAGTCAAGGAGACAAGAAAAAGAGCAGAAAAGGAGTAAAAAAGAGCAAATAAAGAGTAAAAGGAGCAAACAGCAGGCAATGAGTAAGGAGCGAGTCAAAAGGAGTAAGGAGTAGGCAATGAGGAGTAAGAAGCAGATTATAGGGAGCAAAGAGCATACTTTGAGGAGCAGGGAGCAAGCATTGAGGAGAAAGGAGCAGACTTTAGGGCAAGGGTGTCAAAGGTCAAACGCCATAAGGGCGTGCTTCAAAATGGTCGACAAGGACAAAGTTCAAATGTCATTGGTCAACGGACAAAGGAGACAAGAGTCAAGTCAAAAAGAGCAATAAAAGAGCAGAAAAAGAGCACATAAAGAGTCAAAAAGAGCAGCACATAAAGAGTCAAAAAGAGCAGCAAAAGAGCAGAAATGGAGTAAGAGCAAACATGATCAAAATGAAGCAAAAAGACGAGTAAAAGAGCAGAAAAGGAGTAAAAAGGAGCAAGGAGCAGGCAAAAAGGAGTAAGGAGTAGGCAATGAGGAGTAAGGAGCAGATTACAGGGAGCAAGGAGCATACTTTGAGGAGTAGGGAGCCAGTCAAAAGGAGCAAGGAGCAGACTATAAGGAGTAGGGAGCAAGCAGTGAGGAGTAAGGAGCAGACTACAAGGAGCAAGGAACATACATTAGGTCATACAAATGCCATGAGGGCAAGCTTCAAAATGGCCAAAAAGGACAAGGTTCAAATGTAATAGCAGGCAAAGGTTATGAGGGCGTGCATCACAATGGCAGACGAGGTCAATTCTTAAGAAGGGGGAGGAGGAGGAGCAGAAAAGAGTCAAAAAGAGCAATAAAAAAGCAGAAAAAAGGCAAAAAGAGCAATTAAAGAGTCAAAAAGCGTAGCAAAAGAGTAGAAAAAGGAGTAAAAAGAGCAAAAAGGAGCAAAATGAGTCAAAAAGACGAGAAAAAGAGCAGAAAAGGAGTAAAAATGAGGCAATACAAACTGGAAAGAGCAATATGAGGAGCAAGGAGCAGACTATAGGGAGCAAGGAGCAGGCAATGAGTAAGGAGTAAGTCAAAAGGAGTAAGGAGTAGGCGATGAGGAGTAAGGAACAGACTATAGGGAGCAAGGTGCATACTTTGAGGAGTAGGGAGTAAGTAAAAAGGAGCAACGAGCAAGCAATGAGGAGTAAGGAGCAGACTACAAGGAACAAGGAGCAAACTGTAAGGAGCAAGGAGCATGCTTTGAGGAGTAAGGAGTGAAAGTACTAAATACCATACATGCATTGATATTTTCTTATTTTAACATTGGTGGCTGACGAATAAACAAGAGTAGTTAAACATCTCCTCCAGCATGCCTCGTCACACGTGTCATGTGCAATAAGAGTTTGAATAGAGGCTTCAATCTACAGACACTTTAAAAATACCCACAGCCCCCATGGACGTCAGCAATGAGCAGGATGATGACGACCAACGCAACGACACCGATTCGAAGAAGAAGAAATGGATCGAGAGAGTAACGCAGAGAGGGAGAAGAGAAGAGATCAACGTCGGCCCAACAGCCTTTTCGGGATTTCCAATCTCTTATACAGAAACTCAAATATCGCTAATTTGTTCCATTGAAATACATTGCGTTTTTGTCAAAATTGGCCAACTTCAGAAGCTCACTGTGGTTGTAATCGGAGTACAATTAAGGTTTGTGACATATACCCATAAGGAGATAAATGTTCCTAACATTATTTTATGACAGGTTTCCTAATTGTACTCCTAATAAACACACACGGATCATCCGAAGATGCCTGTTTTTCGCTATCGGGGTATTGCTACCGCGCGAAGTGTTATAATACCGTAAATTAGCATTTTATCAGTAGCTCTGAAAAAAAAAGAAAGAATGAAAAAAAAAAGAAGAATTACATCATAGAGAGTGAAAAGTCAAAGAAAATGATTGGATATAACTGAAATAAAAAGAAAAGAAATGAAGAAAAAAATGAAAGATAATAGGCCGAAGCAAGATTCGAATCCGAGACGCGTGCACGTGAAGCGAGAATTCTACCATTACACCACCGCGTCTAACTGATAATTTCGAGGAAGTCTAAAATACTTATAGAATTGTGTATTGCGCAAGGCGCAAAATTGGAAACCAAATTGGGGAAATCTGTTAATTTCTGTTATATTTAGATAAATTATATTATTTAACAAAATATACGGGCTATTTAGGAAGAGTTTGATGAAAAAAATTAAAGCAAAATGGGTTTTCAAATCGGGCGCAGAGGCTCATGGGCCGACGTTGATCTCTTCTCTTGAGAGGGAGGGGGAGGAGAAGCAGGGATGGTTATGGCATTTTGTAATTTTGCCTGAATTTGCCTGAAAATGTGAATTTCCCAATACTTCTGTACAGTGAAGATCCAAGCATTTTTGTCTGAATTCAGGCAAAAACCTGAAGATAATCATGCCTGGAGGAGGAAAAGTATTAAAGTAAAAAGGATGAAGAGTTGTGAACGACAATCTGGCTTACCAATGCTGGCTCAAGGCCGCTATGATCGCCACCGAAGATTCAAGAACAAAATCTAAAAATACGTCAGCGAGGACATATAAAGAGGAAGCGAGGGAAAAGGCTCACGAAAAAATCTTGTGGAAAGTCAAGGATCTATTCATATGTACACCAATCATTTGTGGTATAAGAAACACCACGGATTTGCATCCGCAAGGCTTAATTTTGAATGAAAATCATGGATCGAAAAGCAACCAAGAGGATCGTGGTCGAACACATGCACAATTTAGATGATCTATTCTCGTACGAAGTGGCTGAGGAAGGGCAAAGCAATATCGAATCTGAGGAAGCTCATTACGATAGTGTCGAGGAAGAGGAGGAGGATGAAGATGAGGGGGAGGAGGAGGAGGGAGAGGGAGTGGAGGAGGAGGAGGGGGAGGGAGAGGAGGAGGAGGGAAAGGGAGAGGAGGAAGAAGATTATACCGATAACCCAGCCTACAAACAATGGTTAGAAGAGGTCATGAACGACACCGAGGAATATAGAAATGGAAAATACAAAAAATACGTCAGCGAAGGCATGGCTGAGGCGGAAGCTAAAGAAGGCGGCTCATGAGAGGGCTAAGTGGAAAGTTAAAAAGCGCTTTATCGACCTGTTCATTTTTTGTGGTGCCAGATACACTTAGACGATGTCGACGAACATGATGATATTTTGACCGATCTGAAGAAAGTAGACGATGACCGTAAAACTATCAAGAGGATCATCGCCAAACATATCAGTAAATTTGATGGCTTATTCGTCTATGAAGCGGATGAAAAAGAGGATGGTCATAATGAGGAAGAGATGGAGGAGAACCAAGCCGAGAAACCCGGTACTGTCGCGCCGTCCAGATACCCTTTTCTAGGGTTTTATAGATAACATCCGTATTAAGATTATCTAAAAAAAAAAAAACCCAATTCGCACAAAATCAAATCCGTGTTCTTGTGAAAATCAATAAATGTACCTCGAGAGAAAGTATTTTGTCGTCCTTGTTGCTTATTTATTTTGTTACCTCAAGTAGCTCAATCGGTAGAGCGTCCGACTGTAGTTCGGCAGGTTTGTGGTTCGAATCCACGTTTGGGGATTATTATTATTTCTTTTATCTTGAAACAGTCGTAAAGATTTCGTGGTGCAATGGTAGCTAAAATTAAGATTAAAGGTCCATCTCTATCCATAAAAAAAACCAATGCTGGATTCCCAATCTATCCATAATAAAATATCTTACTCGTTTCGATTCAAAGTAAGCCCAAACACCCCCAAATGAGAAAAATTACCTTAGATTAGGCTCAAAACACCCTAAGTTGTCATAAAAATGACCTAAAATTGGTAAAAATCCATAAAATTGCTGAAAATCAATAAAATCGACAAAATCAATCAATAAAATCAATATTCAGGGTTAGTACACTTTTTCACTTTAAAAATTCAAGGACTTTCCCCCTTATCAACGGCGGCCAGCAGAATATGTGCCAACAAATAAAATAAATTTGTTTTCGCTCATTTTTGGATAAAAATAATTGCACGGTAAATTCTTTTAACATATTAATTTTTGTCATTTCTGACATTCAAAAATTCCAGGACTTTCAAGGTCTTTTTTGATAAAGTCAATTTTTCAAGGACTTTCAAGGCCTGGAAATTACAAAATAAAATTCAAAGACCCGTACTAACCCTGATATTGTACTCAACCTTGACCATCAACATTCAACTTGACTTTGTTTTATTCAAATTTGAATTTTCCCGCGTCCAATTTTTACATTTTTTATTAATTTGTCATCACGCCCAAATTTTACTTTTTATAAACCAAATTTACTACCCCCCCCCCAAAAAAAAAACCCTCGCAAAATTTTACAACTACTGCTAACGCTCTCTTTATTCATACTCCAATTTTCCCGCCATCCGCCATTTTGAATTTTTAAAATTTGAATTTTCCCGCCAATAATTTGACCTTCGGTGAACTTCCAGTGACCTTGGTTGACCTTTGATCTCCTCAAACCAGAAGTTCCACCATTTTGGATCAAACGTTTGTTGACCTCCTTTAAGTGCCCACTTACTACTAAGGATTTTTAAGCAAATATTGCCCTGCTTGTCATGGACTTGGCTAAGAGAAGATATCGTGTGTAACCCATAATGCATTGCTACCTATGGGAAATTTTTTACAGGAAGTCATGTGAGTAGTTAGTGATGAAACATGCCTAAACTGCAAGATTACAACAATTAACTTTAATTTATTTCATCACTAACTACTCAAATAATTTCCCATACAAACAATTCCATTGAAAGCAATGCATGATGGGATACACACACACTATCTTCTCTTGACTTGGCTGATGCTCACCCAGTGGTGCAGCATCTTAAATATGCAGGTCAATGCAAGCCCCAGCCATCGACAGGTACCAAGGAGTCGGAACACCAATTCTTTGGTCGCATCACATACTGTTCTATATGACATTTTTGACTTTTTTGATAAAATTTGTCTGGAAAGATATATTGATTTCTTTATATTTACCAAGTTGCAGGATTTAATTTAGCCTAATTAACAAGAAATAATTAATAATCTTTGGTCTATATGCATTCTATTTAAATTTGGCGTTTCACATACTGCGCTATATGCAAAAATTACGTACTAAATAGCGTAAACAACGCATCACATACAGATCTATATGGTGCGCTATATGAACTTCGCAATTAAAAATTTCACATACAGATCTATATGAAATAGAACAGTTTGACGTATTCAATTACTGCACTAAAAGATCGCTAAATGTAAAAAAAGCGTTTTCACATACAGATCTATAAGTTCAGAGCTACATTGAATAGGGTTTTAAGTAGTATTTTTATTTGAAATTAAACATAACAAAACTTTGAAGTCTTTTATTTTAAAAAATACTAGCATTAGAAGAAACCTTAAGTGCAAAAGCTCTCCTATGACACAAAGTCTACGTACCAATTTTCAAATGCGATTTTCTCGAAATGCGTGATTTGTCATATAGAACAGTATGTGATGTGACCGACGAATTGATAATTGCAAAAGTATCAAATGATGTGCCATAGGTAAATATTATTTCAAGCTATACAGGGTCTTTTTCATCCTCCAATTTTTATAATGGTATTTTTGACATATGTCGCAATATATATTGATGGGGTTTAGTTTGCATTGTTAACCAATGTCATAATATTACATAGTTAAATCCATTTCACATGTCTGCAGATACATGAGACACTGACATCTTTACATGTCCCAATTGTTGAACTTCAAACATGAACTTTACTTGATTGCTGTACACACACACTCACAAATACTGATGTTTCACCTGTTTTAAACTTCACTGGCAACTTCTTTCTTGCTTGATGTTTTATCTAGGCCATGCTGTCAAAAACTAGGTATTGGGAACTTAAGAAACTTGTCTAGCATTACACTAGGCCTCTAGACAGAGCAAACAGTGCTAAGTTTCAGTAAGAAGATCTCTGCGATTCCTTACAGCAGATTGTGAGATTGTCCAGTAGAATAATTGCACTGTCCGTTCCCTTGAATAGGCCTAATAGTCAAATATTATGAATAAGAGGCAGAATGAGTGAAAATGAAATCCAAGCCAATGTAATTTCCTGCATATATGGACTACCACATCTACTCTAGCTGGATGGTCATTTACACAAACAAAACACAAAACTTTGCAGCATTCCTCCGTCAACGAATGTCCACAATCCATGTCAAATGGCCAACTTGGGGTGAATTAAAAAAAATTTCCAATTTAAAAAATGGCAAAATGAGTTCACGCAATCTATCAAAACTGCAATTTCCATTTTTATGCAATTATGAGATTTTCATTAAAAAGTAGAGAATATTTCATATAAGTGTGTCATCAACATGGATGCAGGGGAAAACTTATTATACGGATATGCCTCCATCAATGAATGTCCACATTCCATGTCAACTGGCCAACTGGGGTGAATTTAAAAAAAATGGCAAAATGAGTTCACACAATCTATCAAAACTGCAATTTCCATTTTTATGTAATCATGAGATTTTCAAAAAAAGGAGAGAATATTTCATATACAAATGTCATCAATATAGATGCAGGGGAGAATTTATTTACGGATATGTCTTTGTATTTTCATAAACTTGTTGTTGTTTGTCTGTTTTTATTCAGTCTGAAGTTATTAAAATAATTTCAGATGGGTTACTATTTTTAATAATCTCTAGTTTCAGATTGAGAGTCCTAAAGTGTTCCACTAATATACATGTAAGATCTACCCAGCTCTACAAAATCAAATTTCTCATGTTTAAAACATGGCTTCAAAATTCAAACATAAAATTCTGCACTTTCAGCAAAGTATTTTCCTTCAAATAAAAAAAAAGAGAGAAAGTGTAAGGTGTAACTTAAGCTATCGGATAAAGATCAATTTCATGAAATTGGAGACGCACATATTCTGTATGCTATTAAATTTAATTAGAATGGGAAAGCGTGTGAAGTTTAAAGGAAGCAAGGAAGGTGTTGGAAATAAAGGTTGGTATGGAGGGTACTGAAAACTGATGCAGGAAGAAAAATGGGGCCAGTCTCTTGACTTTAAAGTAAATTTTAAGTAAACAAATTCATTTTTTAAGAGTATTACTGAGTTAGTCTATGTAGTTGAAATTCATAGTGTGAAGATATTTCTTAATAAAAAAAATATCTTTGCATATTGAATAAACTGATGCAGGCAGAGAAGTATAGTGAGCCATAGATTAGGTTTCCTCCCATAGATTTACAGGGGGCATACCAAAAAGTCGCAATGTGTAATGGTGTCGCCTAGACTTGGTCAAGTCCTTTGGGTGTCCCTTTATCATGTTTATCTTTAGGCCTATATCTTTGGCTTGGTAATGGTAATCTTATTCCTTAAGTTTCCCCTTTTTTTCGTGTTTGTTTTAAATTTTAAATTTCTTTTATTTTTTATTTTAGATTTTAATTTAAATTTTCATTTTATTTCTTTTTTAATTTCTGTTTGTATAGTTTTTAATATGGAAGGTTAGATTCCACTTTCCATGTTTAATTTTATACTTCTTTTTCCATTTTCATCAACACCACAAAGATTCCAAAAAAAACCTGCATATTGCCCAATAAGATAACAGCATGTATACATCAAGGCTTGTTAAGTTTATCAATTTCCTGGGTCAAAGTCATTCCAAGTCCAACTACTTCAATACTTCAAGGTCCTAACTAACTTTATCAAAATTATTTATCCACTTCCAACCACCAATATTATTCTGCTTCCCTGTATGTACAGAGATCTATATATTCACCCAGAAGCCAGCTAGTAGATTTACACTTTCAGGAATACTATAATACAAGGGGAGAAGAAACGTTTTCATGGAATACTATAGTATACAACATGTACAAGGGGTGAGGAAGATGTTAAACATTTAGGCCTATGCTTTTACCATCAAAAGCCTGCCATGGGCCTCAAACTGAGGCTAGGTGTCGCCAACCATGCGACTCAAATGGGGGTATTTGGGTCCACTTGAGTCCTGCAAAAATCAATTCCAAGTCAAGAGCAAAGATTTGATTGCTCATGCACAGAATACTGCTTCTAATTTGATCTCCATACCAGAATAAGAATGGTACCGAGTCTGATGTCTTCCCTCTATATCTATGGTTTCCCCTTACATTTTCATTTTAACTTATATAGCATCATTTCGGGTAACTTCACCCCATTTCTAAAAGTCACATCATTGAAATATAATTTTCTACAATGTGATTTAACAAACGATATATTTTTGATGATTCAGGGGTGCTATCTATTATACTAAGGAAGCATCTCATGGGGTTCAAATTAGGTATTGACCACCTAACTTGTTGGTAAAAAGATAGAAATGTTCTATAAAGTTGGTCGGGTATGTTCACTACCCATAGGATAAGTTCTTCATGTCGCCACACTAGCCATGCATATTGCAGTAGGGTAAATTCACTCTTCGGGTAAGTTCGTATATATACACTACAATAGGTTTTTCCAGTCTTCATGTTGATGATAGCGATCTTTTACCCAACTTGAACTGTGGCTGCCCTCAATGTTCATCATTACACACACAAATCAATGTTGAGATGGTTTCATGAATTTTAGAATTCTAAGAGAGTGAAATTACCAGAAATAGCGAACATCCCCGAAAAGATCCTATCTAAAAATTGTAAAGAAAAAAACATTTAAAGTTTCAAAATAAGCTGTAGTTTACTATTTTCTCTTTCTGGTTACAAAAATAAGTGTAGATACACAAACAATAAATTAGGTCTAGAAAGGCAAATTCTTTTTCAAAATGTTTCTTGTACTTCAATTTTTCAGATAATATTTTAAGCTTGTTCCAAGTTCAGTGCAATATAAGAAGCTGTTTATATATGCAACCATCTTCTTATTTTTCAAGTAAATGTCTGAAGTGAAATATGATCTTCTTTCTAAAGCTAAATTGCATGAAACCAGATAGCTCCACGTTGTGCTCACTATTAGATAATTGGAATGCTAAGACAGGCTTAAAGAAGGGACCAAGTAAATGATGGAAAAGGGTCATAATCTTTTTTCAGTTATTCAGTGGCCTCTGCCAGCAACCAGCATAATCTTTGCCTCCACGAGTGACCGGCAAAATGGTTGATGGATCGTACCACTTATTCATAGAGGGAATTGCTACCTGGTGATTGTTTAATAGTTCTCAATTCATAAATATCCATAACTAGGTACAAAACATGATTTAACAACCGGTGGTATTTATGTCATGAAAAACATTGGTCACTTCTGGAGGACACTTTACTGTCAAGTTGAAGGGCTATGATTATGCTATTTTTCAGCTTATAAGACTATAGTCTTATAAGCTGAAAAATGCATTGAATGGAAATATTATTACTGCCTCTTCGATATTATAAATATGACAAATTCTGATGGTCACCTGTATAGTGTCTAATTTTGGACAGTGATTATGCTGGTTATGACCAACCTCCTACATTCCTTTCGTGTTAAATTGGAAAAAAATATTATTCTCTTGAGTAACACAGTCTAGCATTTCACTATATTAAATCCTGCACCCCATTTTCATAATATATTGAACCAATAAACATAGTGGGAGTTGCTGTTTGCTATTAAAATTGATGGCGCTACAGGTCACTCATGGAGGATTTTGGTCACTCGCAGAAGGCAATTTTCGATGATTATGCCCCATATCAAATGATGAGGCTAACCCAAGTTGGTAACATTCAGGCATGAGAATGAAATTCCATGAAAAATTGTGGAAAAACAGGAAAACAGGCTAAAAAACAGGAAAACACATACATTAGGCCACAAAAAACAGGAATTCATGTTTAAACAGAAAGATTCTCATGCATGAACATTGATTAATATGGTTATTTCCATCAACTGAAGTTTATCTATAATCGCATTTTTCAAATCTTAATTAGCTTTATGACCATATGAAGGTATTTATCTTTATTTCCATAAAAACTAAACATATAAAAAATACATAAGAATTACAAAACAAAAACAAAAGTTACTATGGTGGAGAAGACAGGAGGGCCAATAAGGCCTGAATTTGTCAACCCCTAATAACAAAAACACCAGACGTTCAAACAACAGGACGGAACAGGGACGAGGACAAGGACAAGGAAACAGGACAAGGAGAGCTCAAAAACTCATGTTTTAATGTTTCACGTAATTTTGACTTAGATGACTTTTTATTTTATTTATTGTATCTACCAACACAGATAACCTTTCATTCTTGTCAAAAAAATACCTACAAATTAGAAGTTACAATCAAAATGCAATCAAAACATGGTAGTATTTTAAGATTAGATTTAAAATAGAGGAATGTTCAATACGACCACAGGATCTAAGAAACACATTTTTTATAAAAGGGGCATTGGACAAAATTTCGAAATTTTATTTGTGGATGATTAACACTTCATATGCTAGAAAATAACAGGCAATTAATTACCTGATGTCAGGAAAATTTTAATCAAAACCTGCAGAAAAAAGTCAAAAAATTAAATTTCATTTTGTTTGTTGATCTTGGGTATGAGACTATTCTCTAAACGTATTTATTGATGCTATATTTCAAGAAAGAGCCAAAGATTTGTTTGTAAAATATTCCTTTCACTTCATAGATTGCAGATACATCAAAAGAAGTTTGGAGTTTGCATTAGATCTCCTGAGAACACCAATTTTTAAAATTCAACTATAGAGGGCAGTATTTACCGTTGTCGACAACGATAATAAAAAATAAAAAACATATCTAAATATTTTGATATAAATGGTTTGAATTTTACAATAAAACTTTGTAGGCTGTCATTATTACCGCTAATACAAAAATCTCAAAATGTTTGGGGAAAAGTTTGGGGATGATGCGGAACTTGTCCAATGCCCCTTTAATTTGTTATGTACTTCAAATTGATTGATGAATAAATGGAAAGTTTGAAGTAAATATTTGTTTTGTTTTTATGTTTGGGGAATCAGGTAGTGCAGCGGTACTTCCTCTGCTTTGCACCAATGAGTCACGGGTTCGATTCCTGGTCCTGGCGCTGCATGTGCATTTGGTGTTCAGTTCATGCTTGCTTCCGCAGGCTCTTCTCTAGGAACTCCAGTCTTCCTCCTGCATCTACCACTGATAAAAGTAATATCTTGGATCCCAATTGAAATAAGATTCTTCAGAGGTTTTCTTGGGTTATCCTTGGCCAATTAGCCTAAAGATTTCTTTCTATGTAATGTAGTTTATTATTGGAAATGAAAATCGAGATGAAAGTCACAAGATGTATTCAGTTAAAGCAAATGAACAAGACAGCGGTGTTAAAAAAGTTTTTAAAATTGTTGAAAATGAGTTTTATTCACTTTATGACCTTAGATGTTTATCAATTAGTTGTACAATTCATGATTTGTAGCCTTTCCAAAGAGATTTTGATGACTAATCATCTATGTGCCTTGGATACATTTATACATATTCAAGGAAGATAATATTTCCAGAAAAAAATACACTTTTATTTTCTTTTAAACACAAATTTACAGAAAATTCATGCTATCAAAAACTGCATAAAAACAAGAGAATCACATGTTCCGCACACTGTTAGATAATTGGAATTATACGATGGGGCTTTAAGGAAAAAAGGAAGTAAACAAGTGAATGATGAGGTCGGCTCAGTTGACGTTGATGAAAGAGGGTTTGAAATCTGACTTT
Source organism: Ophiothrix spiculata (assembly GCA_000969725.1). NCBI lineage: Eukaryota > Metazoa > Echinodermata > Ophiuroidea > Amphilepidida > Ophiotrichidae > Ophiothrix > Ophiothrix spiculata. The sequence continues at coordinate 61,325 of JXSR01S030202.1, read as the reverse complement.
TCTATCCTTTCCTATAACCAATTTATTAGCCCTTTAACTTCTGAGCATGTTGTAAATTGTAAATATTGTGTTTATTTTCCTTTCAATTTGTTTTGTTACTTTTCTAAATTAATTAATTAACATTAGTATGCTCTAACTGCATTATCTGTCACATGCGTTCATATACATTTCCAACACATTGGAGTAACAATTGGGGGATCATTTACTATAGAGATAACATTTTGGAACTGATTTGCAGTAATATTTATGTTGAGAATAACACTTTATGAGCATTATGTACACACATAGCTCAGCATGACTACATAGGAAATGCTATTGAGGATGACCATTAATAAACATGCCATGCGTTGGATCTTTAGCATGACAATTCAAATGTTTTGGCTCTTTGACTTCATAGAAGCAATTAAGCAACACTGCTTATATAGATCCATCTCAGCATCACAAACCTCCTGACAAACTCAAAAGTGTTTGCGCACCCTTAAATACGGGCAAAAACTTAATTATTATATCAAACGACCAAGACTGTGAAAAAAATCATGCATTTTATAGGTGCTTAATGTATCCAATATAAGAAATTTATGTTTCCTCTGATATTCGATCTTCCATAACCATAAAAATGGCCGATTTCCTGGACCATATAAAAATACACCACACCCATATAAAAATACACCACACCCACTTTTTGATATGTTCTTATGTTGTTTATTATTCAATGCTCATTATCACCGTGTAGCCGTAAAGAACATTTTTAGGTAAAAAGTTTTCCAACAAATGCGCAGTTATGTCTTTAAACTCCGTTTATTATGTGCAGAAGAAAGTACACAATATGTTTAGCACGCCATATTTTCAAATGCAATAAATTCAATTCTTGTTGAATATTTTAGATATATGTATGTAAAATATAAATTTCCGAAAAAATATGGCGCAAACGATGAATGGTTCTCGAGATATGGCTGGTTAAAGGTTTGGTGCGCAAACACTTATGACCGGGAGTGTATAAACTGATAAGCTTAAGATGAAGACATGTTTGAGACTAGATTTGAATGAAGAGTTGTATCTTTTTTCACTTCAACCATATTTCGATTTTATCAGCACACAATGTTTTAAGACAGTGCAGAGAAGAAAGTTACAGGAAGCGAGCTGACAGTTGAAAAGTGATGCTGTGTGTGTGGGACAGCATCCAAGCCGCATGATGGCTGTAGCTATACTCTGACCATTACTAAAATAACTCTTGTCATGTAAGATAATGATGCGACTGTTTCTAGGATAAAGCCATTTTTAAGATACAGTAACATTTCAGTACTTTGCAACACATGTGAATAAACACATGTTAAGGTCTGCTTAGTTTTTATACCTTAGTGGATAATGAAATGTAAAATTCCAAAAATCCAATCTTGACCATAGTCTTGAAACTTGCAAACAGATTTGGGCTCTTCACACATAGGGTATCAAATTTGTTTTTAAATAGGGGTACAAAATTTAAAGAATTGTTAAACTGATGATTTTGGTATACATCTGAATCAAGTACTAATAAAAGTACTTCATGAAATGACTCCAAGAAATCACTTAGATGATATCCTGTTCAATCACTGGCTGTTTTGTATAGACATAATTGCGAAGTTACAAGTAGTTTTAGATAGGGTATCTATTTGAATAGGAATCGTCTTGGATATGGTTAGATTATGCATTTCAATTCAAGTATTCTCAGATCGGATATCATTATTTGCCCATTTCTAGGCTTACATTGTAAATTGCACATTGGACTACCTTCAGAACATAGGGAATGTGGGTGATTACACAGAACATGTATCAATTGATTTCCCCTTCCCCAATCTGCCTATATACACACATATATATATCTATATAAGAAATGGCAATTCAAATAGCACACATCGCACACGTGTCTGACTATTTACCGAACTGTCCTGATGACCATAAATACAATTAATCACTGCTTGATGAAAAAACAAATAAACTGATATACCAGTAGTGTCTATTCTATCCCTGATCTAAGTATAGCGCTCATTTGATACAGTGTAACAGTGATGCGAGTGAATGGCCGTATCTTCTCTCTTTCCATCTCTGCAGGCTTACTCCTTTCACTGACTGGCATCTCACACTCGCTTGATTAGGACTTGTCCATTAATGCCATCAGATTGGATTACAGCCGTGCACAAACCTCAAAGCTATTATGTTGGACTTGGAACAAGTCTTACGTACAATTGATTTTGTCATGAATACATTTGTAGACCTGTACTACTTTGTAAGTGATATGAAAGATGAATTGTGTAGCAAAATTATGTCTTTTTTGCATAATGAATTTGAACCTATAAATATCATAGAACATGTGCAACTTAGATCTCAAACGTGCAATAGCGATATGAATTGATACCCTTTTGAAAAGTTGTCAAAGCCCAATGTGGTGAATATCAGACCCTTTTTGATGATTTTTAAGTACACAGATTCATGGCCAGTCATGTGAAGACCGATTCTAACACCCAACCCCATGTTAAATAGTATTAATACTGCAGCATAGTAGCTCAATGAATGGCAAAATTTGAATGCCTACCAAAAGTAGGTCCCTGTTGTGTTCCTGGCATTGCATACCAAGAATTGCGCAAATTTTCCATTTCAACATGTCACATTTTTCGAAACACAATGATTTAATTTGAACATTATGTAAATTTCAGTACTAGTTGTATTTATACATTGGTTCTATATTAGGTTAATTAAATCTACCAAAATTAGATCATCATAAATTGAAAATATCAACTATAAATTAACATCCACAAAATATCAAAATTTTCAAATAAAAAGCTGGGAACTGAAATAAAACAAATTATATTACCAAACATATTCTTAATTTACAAGTAAAACCAGGAACTAAAATAAGACAAAATAATATTGCCAACATTTAAGTCATAATATAATTTGAAATTCCAGAGTTTTTGGCATATTAATAGAAGTGTTAGTGATTAATAGTTTCTTACAATGTAAGAAACATAAGAAAAATGTGAGATGTTGAAATATACATGTCACAACTGATAATTCATCATTATTTCTATGTTTTGTATCTAGAAATAACAAACATGCAACAACCTGCAAATTAGTGACAAAATTTAAATTGATGAGACATAAAGAAGCTTTGCATCTAGGCCAATAATCGCCTCTAATGACCATTATACCTGGTCAAGAAATGTCAGCAGCCGTAGCCTCAAATCAATGGCCACAAGTTAATTTGACATTCAGCGTGAGTAGTGTAACACCTAGAGAGCCTGGCTTGTCTTTATTAATTCACCAATAGAAAGGGCTTGTATCTGGCTTGTCAACAATTCTTCTGGCTGGTCACAGCTTTATAAATTCAACTGATGAATTGGACTTTGTCCACACTGTGAAATTCACCTGATGCTAATAAGACGTATGGCTTATAACGGCTCAGAGGCTATTATTTTTCTTTGGAAAGGGGCCCATATTTTTGAAAAATTGATGCAGACCCATTGTTTTCCAACACACCTCTACTCAGGGCTTTAAAATCTGTGGTAACGCGGCCACGCCGTTCCCAGAAAAAAAAGTCCCAGAAAAAAAAAAATTGGTCAGCTTAAAAAAAAATAATATAAAATTCAAATAATATCAATAAAATAATACGAGAATTTCTGACGACAGATGATTTTTTCTGGCGATATTGACTGATGAAATACAAATAAATGAGCCAATTTTGGGGGTGAATGTCAAATTACTGTCAAAAACAAGCAAGTTTTTAAAGCGATTCGTGCATTTTTTCATAAATCTCACAGAAAATTATCATCAGCAAAATAAAAGTTCCCAGAAAGGTTTACCTTTTTTCTATACCCAGGCTCTACTACCCCACAATAGTTTGTTTGAAGAGTTTGTTTCCAAAAGGGCCTAAATCCACTTTTCATAGTTCTGAGAAAATCAGAAAAAACTTATTCCTTGTTATGGTAAAATCATTTTCAAGTTTTTACTGCATTAGATGTTAGGCGTTAGCACTCTGACAAAACTGAAACCTCTCACGGAAATCAGAGCTTTATAATATATTTTTATAGAGAGTTTTATTTTCACTATGAAGTGGATTTAGGCCCTTTTGGAATTAAACTACTACAGTTTGTTTCTAAAAGGGCCTAAATCCATTTTAGGGTGTAAACAAACCTCTCAATAAAAAATAAGCAATAAAGTTTTGATTTCCATAAATGATGTCACTGTAGTGAGAGGACATATCCCTAACTTGTGGAGCAGTAAAAACTCAAAAATAAATTAAACATGACAAGAAATTATTAGTTTGCTGTTTTCCAGATGGATTTAGGCCCTTTTTGGAAATAAACTCTAAATGAAGAAAGCATCCCCAAAAAGAACAAAAATCAACGTTGGGTAAAAATTTAGTTATTGGTGCCATAATGTAGTACTATAGTAGTAATTTCATGAAACTAAACTATTTTTCCCAGAACTTGCTTTAATTTAGCTTGCCAGTGCACAAAAATCTCAGTTTGTTTCCAAAAGGGCCTAAATCCATGGATTTAGGCCCTTTTGGAAACAAACTCTTCATTTGGACCTCTATACAAAATGAAATTAATGACAAACCTAACTAGAAACAAGAAAAGGCTGTCAAACAAGCATTTTTTTGAATGATAAGAACTAATAGAGAATTTTATACACTGACAAAACTCCTCTTTATTTTGAGTTTGACTCTCATACTTTTATTTTCTTTGGGTCATCATCATCTGACTATACCAACTGCCACAAAATATATACAGACAGCTTAGGCCACACTAACTTAATTGTTTTACTCAAAGCTCACATAAATTTGAAAACCTAATGCGGAATGCGTTTGTTTTGTTTTTTAGTAAAAAATCTTCCACTATACCAGGCGTTACACTTGCCATTTTCGCCATTCATTTTCCATCCATTGATATTTACTTGTATAAAACAGTATGTTTGATATTTTGTATTTTGCGATTCGTAGGACACAATTTGTGATCTTCAATGGGGTTTCATTTGACCAAAATTGAAAAATTTAAAAAAATACTTTGAAGAAAAATTCAAATTTTGACAATTTGGCGATGTTAATGCACATGTTTAAACTAAAGCGCGCGGCAGCTTTGAGACGAACAATTAAAGGGGCAATTCATGATCCACTTTTCACCCTTAAGGTCACCTCTATCAAAACTGAGTTTTTTAGCTTATAAGAATCGTCAACTGGTATATATTACGATCCCAAAACCATTCTTTCATATGTGCTTGTATTTTTGAGAAAAGTGAGAAAATGTGTCATTTTCTAATTATTGTC
>JXSR01S030202.1:35080-47030 GCA_000969725.1 Ophiothrix spiculata | reverse complement strand
TTTGATTAACCATCTTTACATTTTGGATACAAAAGGGTTCAAAGATTTCATTTCCACAAAAAACTCAAAATTGACCTTCCCATCATATTTTGGTATAGTTCAACTTTACCGGCCTCTAGCGCAAAATGGAAGTTGCCGACAACTGGTCCCTTTTGCCGCGACGGTACACATATACTAAATGGTACTGGCAGCAGGTGTAACAGCTCATGATACTTTATTCCCGAGAAGATGTCATCTTGTATGGACTTGCAAGAACCTGGTTGGTCAAATCAGTTATCCAGAAGATTTTCAAACATGCTACAGAGTTATTCATTACAAATCAACAACTCTGCATCAGATGCGTCAGCGCATTTTTATCACGCTTGGTTGGCTAAAGCCCTCGTGCAATAAACACGCGGACACAAGGATGCATCATTGTTGATTTGTGATGAACAACCATGTAGTTTGTTTGAATACCTAAACCACTCTGACACATGTTTGAATCTTGTCAACAAAACTAATCTTTGTGAAAAGATATCAATATTATCTTTATAGAATCTAGTTTGACAGAAATCTTACTTCAAAAAATATCTGTCAAAACTTAAAGTGAAAGGGCTTTGCATGTTGGTTGCTTTTAGTTGGCAATTGCGTGTCATCATATGTGCAATATTTTCTGTAAAAATGACGGGTCTCTCCGTTATTTGTGCTTTTTTTAATTATAACTGTATTATATCATAATGTAATTTTAAAGACTTTTATAAATGTACTTTATTTCCCATGAACTTTGTAATTCAAAAAATTTGTGTTTTTATATGTTATTCATGTGTATAATATTTTTGTGTTTTAAACCATATTTTCTTGTTATTTTGTAAAGCACTTAGTGACATGTGTTTTAGGCGCTTATAGATGTATTTTTATTTATTTATTTATTTGCGCCATCTCCAAGTCCTTGAAACATGATGAACTGTGCATCTGTGTAACGCATAAATGCATTTGTGTACTATCAACTTTTCAAGTTAATACTGGGAATTGCTGAATTGTTAATTAATTTTCATGCGGAATAATAACTTGTTTTAGTGCAACATTTTAGGAGGAAATAAACACAAACAAACAATGGCAACATCTGAAATTGGACTTTTGGATTTTTCAAGCTAAGATTTAAGAACATTTAACTTGGAACCATGGTTCATCTGGCAGTGTAAATAGAAATGGTTGACACAGAGCCATCTAGCACATTGGTTTAGTCTTTGCATTTACATGGGAAGACTCTGCAACCTGCATTTTTACATTGTTCTGAGGTATAGACTATTTTTGCGCATTCTAAAGATGCAACATCTGATTTTACCCCAATACAATGTAGTGATCTTGTTGATGACCCAGAAAGTACCTATTTATTTGGATAAAAGTCAGATTTTCCTTTAGGTACATATGTAAGAAATCTTTATTAAAACACCACTCTGGCTAATCTAACATCTATTCTAATAATTCTTAATAACTCTAGGTAGTTCTATATCACATGATGAGTACAAGAAGGCTATAAAACAAATTAAAAACAAACAAGTAGAACTCTTGTTTATGTGATGTGTAAAATATGTCCCCGCCGAATGTGGAGATCAGTAATGCACATTGAGCTGTATGCCTCTCAAGTTTTGTCAGGATACACCAAAGTTATCCCAATTTGACCTCCTTTGACCTTAAATGACCCCTGATGACCTTTGATCCACTAACCAATACAAACTCTATCTTTTCACAGTCGAGGGGCACCATCCACCAAGTTTCAGGAACGTGCGACCCTCAGTCTTTGAGAAAATGTAGGTTAACATTTGGGTTAACATTTTCATCACAGACACTTGACACACGGAGGCACGGACACACAAACGGAGCTCATTTTAAGGTCCCCATCCCCAACTTGTTCGGCAGGGACAAAAAAGTTACAATTTTCTCGTTCTTGCTATGAGCACTTTAATGAACAACTAAATGTCCACCAACCTTTTCAGCAGTTGTTCTTTCATGATCCTTTGCCGTCCTGTTGGCACAAACTGTGTAATGCGTACATCATTCCTGGTCTCCCCTGAGGCCCATTGTGATGGCAAGGCACTACCGCTATATGGGGCACCTTGCTTCACTACTGAAGTTTTTGATGATGCTGGAGTCTATTTAAAACACAAAATTGGATGAAAGAGAAGAATAATGGTTTATTCAAAGTGCTGTCGATATGCATCGATCAATGGAGATTGTCAGACTCTGAATAAACCATAAAGAGGTGTAAGATTATGTGATTGCTTTTTGTTTAAAAGTTATTTTGAAGAAGAATTTCAAAAAAGCAAAACTGAATGTGATCAGTGATTTTGAACTTTCACATTAACAACTTGCTATTTCTATGTTAGAACAAAACATTTTTGTTATACCTCTGGATACACTAGATACTATGCCTGGGACAAAAACTCGGGTACCCGGGTACCCGCTTGTCATGAGATTACCCAGGTACAAAATCTGCCAACCGATTACCGGAACTAGACCATAAATTCATAGAATTTTGAACCAAATATTTTGTGTTCAATAATTTATGATAAAATCATCATCTGATCGAAGTAAACATGATAAATCATGACCACAATCGGGGAAAAATCAAAATTGTTTGGAGTAATTGAGACATCATATGGTCGTAGTAGACCTGTTCTGATATTGTAAATGCTCAATTATCGATAAGGTCGGGTACCCGGATACAGAAGCTCAGAGCAATATCACAGAAAAATAATTCAGTGAGCAGACTTCATAGAAATCTATAGAATTGGACAAAAATATTTATCATAGCCCTGCTTCTACAAACTTGAGACCATTTCCAGGCAATGATAGCAAAAATATTTCATACGGTTTGGGTTGAATTAATACTCAACACCACTCATGGAGCGTGTACCCTTTCAATATTTCGAGCTCACCAACAGATCGATACTTTTTCTGTTGTTGCAATTTGTTGAATTAAATTCTGAATCCCAAATTTAATTCCATGTGTATTGATGATATAGGAAAGCATGTATACATTGAATCCATTTTTAGTGGCAAAACAAATTATCAGCAAAATACATTAGTTAATACACTTAGATAGTCATATTACATCTGATACTATTCCTTTAAGTAAATAATACCATTATGAAGCATAAGAGTAAAATTAAACCACCCTCATCTCCAACCCTCTTGGGTATCAATCTCATAGCCACTTGACTATGGCTGAACTTGATTTCACAGAGACTGACAGGGCCACCTATTATACCCAAACTCAGTATGGTGACAAATAGCTCAAATCTGATTTGTAATTATGCAAGTATAAGATACTATATATTAAGTTTAAGACACTGATCAAGGAATGACTTACATTTTGTGGACATAAGTGTGAAAACAGAAAATTTGCTAATATAAAGAACAAAAAATGTTTTCCAATCTGAATTTTTATGTAGATATTGTACAGGCATGGTGGTCAAAATCAGCCATATTTGGGCACAGAAATGGTGAAAAATTGTCGTAAAAAAGGTCCTTCATAACGGTGGGCTGAACAAATATAAACTTGGTCTAGAGGACAGTCTTGGCTATATTTGTTTAGTCTTAAACCTCAGGGTTTTCAAGGACATTTTTTGCCACGGCCTTTACTTCTTTTCACGCCCCCCTAAAAAAAAAATTAAGGGGTAGGGGTGACATACTGCTAGATTATATTTTTCTGTATAGTTAACATATTCAAGTTTTATATCAATGTTTTCCTAATGAAATAATGAACAAAATGAGACATAAAACAGCATAATAGCCCTTTCCATTGTGGAGTTATGGCATTTTCAAGTACAAAATTTTGTGAAACTTGCATTTTTTGTGAAGTCAATTGTCACCGAAACCCCTGACTTTCTAATTCTGTTACAAAAATAAAGAAATAGATTTATCCCATTCAATGATTTGAATATCACCAGAGTACACTTGTTATACTTTTAGAATAAAAAAACAGTCAATATTTGATGGTTTTCATGTTTATACACTCTGTAGAAATTAGAGAGTTAAAATTTTTGTCACCCCAAAACATCCATTATTGGCCAAAATCGGACCAAAAATCAGTTTTTCTCAAAATCTGTGCAAAATACGGGATGTTAAGTGCCACAATCTGAAAATAAAGATGTTTTACCCCTAGAAACATATTAATAATCAACATTTTTGACTCTTCTCACCCCTAAATATTCTTTTCACACCCGTGTCCGCCAAATGTAAGTCAAAGCTTGAATGCTGTCTTATATGCATGATTCTGAGTAACAAGGAAAATCACAGAAAATAGATCACTTGAAAAATGGAATTCTGATTTTGTAAAACAGGCAAAAGAAGGCGTTACTTTAACTTGACAGTTTCCCTTTTAATTTGTTGTTGTGAATGATGTGAAATCACTGTTTCCTCATTATTGCCATGCTTTGTCAATTACTGACATGATCTGTAATCTTTTACAAAACTAAGACAACACTTACCCTAAATGTATTTGCTGACCCAGGTCTAGATACATTTTCAGGATCCCTGTTAGACTGCCCTGATGTGTTGACTGCTTCCATCAGCTCAGAAGCAGCTGTTGATAGTTTGAAACAAAAAGAAACGGATTGGTCAATCATTATACCAATAATGAATGTTTATGAGTGCAATAGTACAAATATTTTCATGAGTATGCCTCGATGAATGGAACGCATCAGATTTCAACGGATGAAAATATTTGTTCCATTGCACGAATGTAATTATTTGTTATATAACATCTAAGTACACAAATGAAGGTTGAAACTTCTGCATCACACAATTTTACTAACCTCGTTTGGAGGCCTTTCGCACAGATACCATCTGGCGTCGTCAGCAATGAGAGATGTTATGATGACTGAACGTCAGTCAACATCTGGCTCAATCAAAAGTGGCACGATAATTTTGATTCCGAGAAGCTATTTTCTTGTTAATTACGAAATTCATCAAAATAGAAAATGATGAAGCGATGATACAAGCCAGCAAATTTCTACTTAAATTAAATAACTCAACAAATCATATACATCAAATTCATATGATTATTGATGGCTGGGTAATTATTACCATCAAAAAAATGAAGTCCCAGCTAATTGTGACAAGAATTTTATTCAAAATGCTGAATGAAGATGCAATAGTACACTTCTATAGCTGTGTTGTGGATAAAAAAAAAAGGTCAATATATTAATCTAGTGCGGCTTGACAATACCTTTTATTCCCTAAGATGAGTGCCAAAAACAAAGGTGTAGTTAAATTCAAATTCACTCATCAAGGGCATGTTGTATTTAGTGCTCCATTTTATAACATACTTGATGTGAGTTAAGAGCTTTTGATTTTCATAACGGATGTAACATCACAGACTACTTTCTAACAAAACGACCATGGCCTGTCAGGTCCTTTGCATATTGTATAATAGAGCCCAACCAGATGACACTGTGCACATATAGATCAAAATTGTCATTCATTCATCCTAGACCTAGAGTTATCTGTCATAGCAATCAAATTCTCCCTAAACTCTGCGTCACAATTCTTCGGACGATGTAAATAAATATCCAGCGTGCAGGACCAAATGTTTACGAACGCGACTCGTACACTGCGATTCGTGGTCACACGACTGATTTTGTCCAAAGAATTTTGGTAGAGACTTTAATATACTTTTTGAAAATCATAACGTTTAGTCTCAGAATGGGTACAGACAAACAAATTAATCAATTTACCACTATCACTTCTAGGTGGCCCAGGTGCTTCTTCAATGCTATGAGCAGCCACACCATCCCTATTCCTCATCCTCCTGTCTCCTGTTTCCATAGCAACCCTCTCATCACCCGTATCATCTGGGTAATAATCCTTTGGCCTATTGCCTGGTAGAGCGGGGGGAATATAGTCCTTTTGAGATGACACATGCATGCTGTCTAGCTCAGTGTCAAATGGACTCCTGATCTCTTTCAGATACTTTGCCTTGATTCTCACTCGGTGGGAGCTGGTACTGGAGAAACTGGATCCTGTTGTTATTTAAAAAAAAAGACATCAATTATATCAGATAATTATATGTACATTGAAGAAACATGTAAAATTAGTCTAAAATCTCTTGAGTCAGGAATCTCCAGTTTGTAACATTTTGTCAGTGTTCTGCAAATGTCAGATGACAAATTCATGATGTCAAGCTTAGTATCAAATGGACTCTTGATATCTTTTGAGGTATTTTGCTTTGATTCTTACTCTGTGGGAGCTGGTACAGGTGAAACTCAATCCTGTTGTTGGAAACAAGAACAAAAAATACATCAAATATAGGCTAATATTATTATTTCAGAAACTATTGAAGCAAGTTAGATTGGTCATTCCAAACATACCTTTTATATCAGAAACACCTCAATTCTGCATTGCCAATGATGACCAGGGTTTGTGTGCACTGATTTCAGTAATATCAAATGCATTCTCTTTGTTATTTTAAAATTGCAACATCACACAAAATAATTTAAAGAGTACAACTGATGCTTTGGTTATGGGCAATAACAATGATCCACTTTTCATCCGTAAGGTCACCTCTAACAAATTTGGCAGTTTTTAGCTAGTAAGATTACTAGACTTATTTATATTTATATCATGATTGCAGTGATTTGAGCCGTGCAAAAATTATTTTCCATTGCACGGCATGAAACAAACCTGTGTGATATCATGATATAAAACAAATATTGAATGCCTATGCACGTGCAATAGTACAAAATATATCATTCGGTCAAATTTGGACTGATCCATTTCACTCGGCTACGCCTCGAGAAATAGAAAAGTCCAAATTTGACCTCATGATATATTTTGTACTATTGCACTCTCAGGCATTCAATATTTGTATAACATAAACCTCAAACAATTCCTTCAAACGAGTTTGCATTTTTGAGAAAAGTGAAAATGTGTCATTTTCTCAACAAGTAATTAGTCATCTGAAACAAACCTTTTCATTCTGGGCGGGACCAAATCGCACTGTGTGTGAACAACAAACCAATCAAATCAATCTTCAAGTCATGTGATGCAGCAACAGAACTATCAAATCACACAAGCTCTTGAGTATCGTGTGAACTTTAACCTCAGCGCACGAGACGCGTAAAAGTGAAAAGATTTTCGCCACGCAACTTCAAATGTAAACAACACAGTAGCCTACTGAAAAGCTTGTAATTTTAAAACAAATAGTCAGAATCAAGTGAAATTTTCAGCATAGAGTTAAGCTGTAATCTTCTTTTTATAGAAAAGAGGTGAGGTTTTCATCGCATCAGAATCATGAATTGCACCTTCAAATGTACAAAGAAAATGTCATAAAGAAATTTCATAGTGACTGCTGTAAAGAGGATCATTATTGCTGTGGTTTTACTGTCGGTTTTTTTTTTCTCTATTGATTTCATTAACATGAAAAATAACTTTAGCTAGAATAGTATTCATACAGAATATAGACATCAATAAAAATGTGCTTGAAACTGGGATATCCAACCAGGGAATGCTGAACAGATGAGGGGATCTGACAGGTGTTCGTTTGATTCATCTATATATCATCAAACCCATATATATCTAATCTTCTAGCTTACGAGTATATTGAAGTGATATTTGATGTTTAATGGAAGCTATTGAATACACATACATTACACTGACTGTATTTTTGCTGAACTTGTAAACAAACTTATAGGGCCTATTATCGACCAAACAACAATTTCTTGGATGTAAACAAAACACATGGCGGAGGATACATTTACAAACATTTGGGGCCCTGTACACTGGATTTTTGTTTTTACTGTCCTATAAATCTTTGTTTGGTCTATCCTACCTGATAAATCATGTTGTTTCTCACTCATGTGAATGTTTGGTGGAGCCAGGGTTGCGTGATTAAGTATGGAATTTGCTGATGAATTAGCTGATGTGTCACTCTGTGCTACTGCAGACTCCATGTTACTTGGTTTTCCGATATCATTCTACAAATGTATATACAAAGTAGAAAGTGAGAGAAAACAAATATAACTGGGATAAAACTCCACATCTGTTAAAACAAATGTTATAAATTTTAAAATTCAGTTTGACTGATTTTACTGGGATTCACAAATGTACCATACCGTTTAGTTAAAAACAAAGATATTTTTAAAGACAAGTTACATTTAATAGATAGATTCAATATAGCATTGAGACAATCGACGGTAGGTGAAGGGTGAAGATTGTCACACTTTGTGCAGTCCAGGACACATTGTTGTATAGGAAAAGCTGTCAAACCGTAATAGCTTCCGTTTGGTCCAGCAGCCATAGTCATAGAGTAGTCCTAAGTTGTTTCATCAATTTTTAGTAAACTAAGTTAACATGCACGGCCCAAACATTCACTGAAATAATTCACAATGACGTTGGAATATTATTGTGAGTATTTTAAAATGCTATAGTAATTTTTAAACCAAATTTGGGCAACTTTTTTGTTAGACCACATGGCGGCCGCCGTCCTGGATTTTGACACATTTTTATCAAAGTCATGCATTTAAACTCAACAGAGCTAGTAATACACCAGGTATATGTTGTTAAATACTAATGAGAATATCCAAGCACACTTTTGGTAAATTTATATGCACTCTGAAAGAAGACATCAGTTCGGCGGAACTCACAATTCGGATACGTATCTGAATTTGGATACCCACATATCAAAATTCTGAAACCCGTATCAGAATTAGGATATGGAGGGGTATCCTAATTCTGATACGCCTGTTGTTACGCAGGTAACAAATCGATAGCGCAAGCTGGCAAGTACATGTAGAAAATCTTTCTTTATCTACGATAAATGTATCTGTGAAAATGTCATTTCCATCTGAGCAATTCCAGCGGAACAGGTTCAAAACATGTCCTGATCACAGAAATGATTTGGCCAAAACTTTGTTAGAATTAGATGACAGATGATGATAATGTTATTGACTTTTGTACATACCGCTATGGTGCGTGGTGAAGCTGAATATTTATTTCAGCTGATATCCCATTTCAGCTGTTTTAATCAAAATTCAAATTAATACGGGCATCAGCATTTTGATACGGGGTATCTAAATTCAGATACGTATCCGAATTGTGAGTTCTGCCAAACTGATATTGACTAATGAAATCCGTCTATACAGAGGGTCAATGGAGGTGAGCGTATCCCTACTGAGATTAGACTTACTAGTCACTCGATATGATTTCATGAATATCGACTTACAGGGCTCTGTAGGGTAATGCCCAAGGACTGAGTGTTAACTGCTTCAAAAGTCACCATTATTGAGCTCAAATGAAGCATTTGAGCAGTTATGAATGTTCTCAAATTGGTAACCAAATAATTGGTTGAGCTTACCTTCGAAAAGGGGCAATTTTAAAAAATCTGTTTCTATGTTCCCTCCATGCTGTACGAACCGAAATGATCATGGCTTTTTTTCACGGACCCGGAAGTTGGCCATATTGACAAGAAACATCTCTAAATCCAAACGCGCTATATTCACAAAATGGGTTACAAATTAATTCAAACCAAAATTTGTTGACCATGATATAAAAAAGTTTTACAATTCATATTTAAGCCAAAGAAAAAAAATAGTCTGTCTCAGCTTCCCGCGCGCATAGCTTTTAAAAATCCAAATTTAGCGCATTTCGTTTTTTCTTTTTTTAAATTTTTGAGAGATTTTCAGTATATTTTCATCTTTTTTTCCCCACTACTGGGGAAAAAAAGTTCAATAAACGGCCGCAAAGCGGCCGCGAAAAAAAAAAGAGTGGCCAAAAAATGCAATAAAAAAAAAATTATGGGGTATTTCCGCATCCGCGTAGCCCTCAATATTCATCAGTGTTCATGATATTTACTATGTCGCTGATATATTACACTTGCTAGCCTATGCATCTGGCCTTGGTCGTGACAGTGATCTTGCCTATATTTCTTGGTGACATAAATTGCTGTTGCCGTTTGTATTCGTGTCATGCATGTATTTACATCATTTATACCCCCCCCCCCATAGTGTTCTTCCATTCCTCCGCTTTGTGGCTATCGCACTGCGTCGAGGAGGGAGGACAACCATACAGTCCCCCCCCCCCATAGTGTTCTACCACTTCCCCGCTTTGTGGCTATCGCACTGCACCGAGGAGGGAGGACAACCGTACAGTTTCCAGCCGAGTTTAGTTGGAGATCCCTCTCCTCAAACTGAGTGCTTTCTGATCATTTCTCTCTCTCTCACCCTTCAATAATCTTACAGCACATAATATTTGTTTTTCTCTGTTTTACAATCTACAGTAGGTCTATAGGCCTACAGTATAATTTTTAGTTTTCATCAGCATATTGATGAAACATCAATACCATGTCGCCGATCTGCCAGTTTTTGTTATGTCTGGTCGTGACAGTAATCTCAACTGGATTCCTGCTGAAATCTCAGGAATCAAATCAACATACCAGTGTTTGTAATTCTGATAATCTTTTTGCTCCAGAATTTAATTTCAAATATTTCCCAGTAAATAGATTCATTCTTAGTGCATTTAAAACCAGTAATCCCTACGCTAGTCATGATTTTAGGCATTAAAATAGCATAACCCATAGCCAATTTTGTAGGGACATGATTTCCTTTAGAGTAACATTCCTGTTCAACCTTGCCATTCTCATGCAGTCCGGTGACTTACATCCCAACCCAGGGCCCTACAAGCCCAAGTATCCATGTAATCTTTGCAGCAAAGCAGTCAAATGGGGCCAACGTGCAACGTGCTGCGACAGCTGCGACCAGTGGTACCATGTCGCCTGCATGACTATGTCAACCCCAAGTTATGAATTACTCATTGACAATGATGTCTCTTTGTTTTGTAATAAATGTGGCAATCCAAATTATGCCAATTCCCATCTTTTTTCTAGTACAAGTTTAGACCTTTCTAATAGTTTTTTTTTTGTTTGAGTGACACTTCTTTTGGTGCCCCCCTTGCCACATCATCACCTCACGCTAATGGGGCTAAATCAACCTGTGCAAGGTTCTCTGCTAGCGATTATAGTACTAGCCCGAGAGGTAATAGTACAGCCTAGAGTAAGTCACCAAAACCCAACACTCCAAAACCAAAAACTGGCAGGAATAAGACATCCCTTAAATTTATGGTCATTAACTTTGGTGGTATATCCAACAAAACCGCGGATCTTGCTGTTACCATTGATAACTACCATCCTGATATTATCATAGGCACAGAGACCCACCTTAAACCTGATGTAAACAGCAGCGAGGTATTCCCGCCGGTATTTTCCATTATCCGCAGGGATAGGGACACAGGTCATTCCAAAGGTGGAGTCCTAATTGCTATTAGGAATGACCTCGTTGCCACACATTGAGTTGATCTTAACACCAAGTGTGAAGCTGTCTGGGTAACAGTAAAGATCCACGGTGCTAAAGATCTCACCATTGGTTCATTTTACAGATCCCAAATCTTTGGCAAATCTCCTGATTATCTCAATTCCCTTCAAGAAACCCTGAACAAAATTAAGAATTCTTCCAAAGGTCAAATAATCCTGGGTGGCAATTTCAACCTGCCAAGTGTGAATTGGGAACAACAGGCTGTCAATCCAGGTGGATCCTACGTCAACCTTTCCCGTCAGATGCTGGACATTGCTAACGAGTTTAACTTGGAACAGGTTGTTCGTGAGCCCACTCGGAAGGGCAGCAGGTTGGACCTTTTATTCACCACCAACCCAACTCTTGTTGAACGCTCATGGGTTGTACCAGGATTAAGTGACCACGACGGTATTCCCATTGTCATCATTAGCACTAAACCCAAATACATCAAGATTAATCCCCGTAAGGTGTTCCAGTTTAATAAGGCCGACAATGATGGACTTAAAGGTTATCTCAGAAATTGGTCCAACCAATTTCTAATGTCCCATCGTGATGTCCCTGATTCTGTCTGTGGCCCTGACTTGCTGTTTAATGAATTTTCAACTACTATTCAAAGTGCCATG
>JXSR01S030195.1:0-10704 GCA_000969725.1 Ophiothrix spiculata | reverse complement strand
TCAAAAGGACTTTGCAAAAGTAGTTTGCCATTTCCACCGATGGAAAGAACCCATGTAAGAGGGTCAATAACGTTGATGGTGTCCGTCAGGTATGCAAACTCAGTGGTGTTGAACGTGATGTTCGTAAAATTCAACACAAATTCAACACCGACACAAAGAGTGAAATTTCCATTTGAAATCGGCTGAGTAAGCTTAAAAATTTCGAGCACACCACGGCAACCAATCTGTAAGTTACAAGTTCGAATTCGTACAGAACCAGCTAACGAGAACCCGAACTTAACATTCTGGCTATTGTGTTATATGTACACGCCGCCCGAAGATTCCCCTGCGCATGGGTTGTACGGCATAATTTACATATTATGTATTAAATGTCGCCTTAATCAGCTATTTAAACAAAAACTGTGCACATGCTACCTTAATCAGCTGTTTATAACAAAAGACTGTGCACACGCTACCTTAATCAGCTGTTTATAACAAAAGACTGCGCGTATATATCAGCTTTTAATGACTACCAAATATGGTCAAAGCAATGGCCTCGGAAGAAACGCGAGAGAAACAGGGCCCTGATACAATTCTGTCGGTTCATCTTCATATTGTGGCCCCCCCAGTTTCAAAAACCTGGCTACGCCACTGACAAAAGGACTGTCAAGGATTGCAATTTCTCAAGTGGGGATTATCTATACTTATTGACTCCAGTGAATAGAATAAGTAATGGGTTAACAAAATATTTTACTACGGATTACAAAAAGCATTGTTATGCACGGACAGAACATTTGAACTGACGAAGTGTATTTATTTGTTTTATTTAAGAACCCGTGAGGTGATTACCAACATGTTAATTACTGAAAACTACAAATTGTATTATACTTTTAAGTATACTTTATTAAGTACAATTAGCTACAATTTTAACAAAACATTGATAAAAATCAGGCGTATATTACAGTTAAGGAGAATTAATAAACGCATTGACGCCAGAAACTCCAGATGACTAGCATTGGCTTAATATAGATAATATACAACAAAATACATTTGTGGAAAAACGACATGTACACGAGTAACATAATTAAACACAATCGACGAAGAGAGCAAAATTCCAGATAGTAGAAAAACCAGTATATACATTAAGCTCACCAATGATCTTCAGCATATCATTTCTTTAGTTGGGAATTACATCCCAAATCATACTTTAGACGGGTAATGTCCAAAAAATGGCTTATTAACTTATCGAGGGTTGAGAGCCAAAAGGCCGTATCTGCACGAAAAAAACCAGCAACAAGGTCGTATTTTCATGTGTAACAAAGGTGCAAATACGGCCTTGTGGCTCTTTCGTTGCCCGTGCAGATACGCCCGTGTGGTTCTCAACCCTCGTTATTTAGAGAATAAAAGATAAAATTTTTTGTTTTGCTTGTCATCTATCGTCTCATAATGGATGGGCGTACATTATTTTGAGTAATGGGTGCCCCCGCAGGGGGTGCCCATTACGAAAAAATAATGTACGCCCATCCATTATGAGACGATAGATGACAGGCAAAACAATAAATCGCCATCTTTTATTCTCATTCTTGGTCACAAATTTAAGTCATTTATAAACCCAAAACGATGTAAATTATTGTCAAAAACTATAAACATTATCATTGGTAAAATGCACACACCTATTCAAACATGAAATATTCCAAACCAGTAAAGCTATTTGCGCCGGGTGTGTGCGTATACCTGCATCGCGCCGTAATTTTGAACGCGCGGCTCCACTGCGTTTCACGCTGAACGCACTGTCATCTATCGTCTCATAATGGATGGCCAAAATTCCTTATTAGGAAGTAAAAAAGCACTCAGTGACTAAGAATATTTAATATTATTCAAATATCCAAGTAATAGTCTCGATCATGCGGAATAAACTCTACTGTCAGTTTCGTCAGGATGTTTATTTTGCTCAGCCTCTTCGCGTGCCTTCCGCTTAATCCAGTCAATAATCTTTTGCTGCAGTTTGCATTCTGTTGCCTCCTGCTTTAATTCTGATTCTTCGTGTGTTGTGATTCGATTTAAAAAAGGCAAGAGACTTCCAATAATGACAGCACCGAAAAATTCAGATTGCCCAGATAAATCATCTAAACCATCCACATACCGTAGCAGAAAGTAACCGAATATGAAAAACACAACTGCAGATATCAGTTTCAGATATACCTTAAACAAAACTAACTTCCAAGGTTTCATCTCGTAAGCAACATCAAAAAAGATATTCACATCGATCATAGGAACTCCGTCTTCATCGATGGATACTGCTCTACAATTGACTTGAGTCTTCAATGTCTTAGCAATTGTGAAAATATCATGAAATAGTCTCAAATATGTTTTTGAATATCCCGTTATTGTTTGGAATAAGAAGGAGACGACGCCTAGTCCAAACACCATCCATGATGCAACGTGTTTAGCGTTTACAACTATACCAATGAGAGTATAACCAACAACATCAATCAGATAAGAACAGGCAATATACATTTGGAAAAATAAAGGTACCGTCACAAAACAAAACCAGAGAAGGTAACTCACATAAAGTAATATGAACCAAAGGACGACCACCTTTGTGTTGACGGTTGACGAGGTCGTTGATTGTTGGTTGTTTACATCTTCGCGACCATTTTCATCACCTTTGCTTGGCCTGCTGCCAATCTCTTCCATTGCGGTACCACGTGGTCGAGGTTTTCTCTTACATTTTTTGTGTATAAGAGATAAGATAACAGTCAGCACTATATTTGAGTAATAAATCAGAGGAATAGCTTGTCCAATCCAATAAGGTATGGTAACGAAAGGTGTCTTCATGAACTTCTTACATCGACTTTGTTTCCCTTCCGTAACGTATTTTATAATATCAAAGATATTCGATATGTCTTGAAAATTTGGTGAGTGTACAAAAATGTCGTCGTTCATCTCAGGACACAGGGTGTCTTTGATCTTTTTGTCAACAGGATTTGTAAATAGAATTTCGTCAGTCAGATACGATTTTCCAATCCTATTCCAGTCATTGTCTTCTTGATCATGAAGCCGTTTACGGCTAATACAGAATTTCAAAACATTGAAGAAGATGATGATAGCAAGAATCCATGCAATGCAGTAACACGGCATAAAGATATTCTCTCCACCAAATAACCACACGCCAAGTCTTTCAGCAGCTTGTTTTCGAAGTTGGTAATCGTTATGATCAACGTATACATATGGTATAAACTGCACACAACAGAGAAGGATCAGGAACGCAGCAAGAAAAATGTAGCGGAGCCAGCAAGATAAAGAACACAGATTATTAGTACAACTACTTCTAAATGTTGAAAAAAATACGAAATGGAAAAATCCAAATGGAAAAGGATTCGTATCAATTCGAATCTTGTTAATCTTGCCATGCTTATTTGTCTCAGGCGGATTATGCCAATCAAAGTAGCTAAAGAACGGATATGGGATAAACGCGACAATCAGTACGACGGCAG
Source organism: Ophiothrix spiculata (assembly GCA_000969725.1). Lineage (NCBI taxonomy): Eukaryota > Metazoa > Echinodermata > Ophiuroidea > Amphilepidida > Ophiotrichidae > Ophiothrix > Ophiothrix spiculata. The sequence goes on along the minus strand of JXSR01S030195.1, from coordinate 7,228 downwards.
TTATGAGTAACCACCTTACCCACCAGTATGCACGAGCACCAGGAATTATTTCAGGTTCATGCTGGTATATGTCACTCGCAACCGGCCAGCACGTATACACGGTTGTAGATTGTAGAACTCCATACGCAGTGTCTGTCAACCTCCTAAAAAATCTTATTACTGTTGCTTTGTCCCTTAAAACATATTGTTTCTTATTAGATTGCTTTTCTAGACAAATTCTAAAATTGTTAAATTTTAACATGATCATAATTTCATTTTTACTTTGCTTCTCATGGAAGTAGTTTACTGCATTTTGGGTTAACTCATCTATCATATTCATGATGGCACACATCTTTTCTTCATCGGAAACTGTTGTAAAGTTTTCTGTAGCTGTAACATCAAGCTTGTAGGTTTTTACTCTGGATGCACTTAAAGTACCGAATGATATGAATTTAAAGTCAAAAGGACTTTGCAAAAGTAGTTTGCCATTTCCACCGATGGAAAGAACCCATGTAAGAGGGTCAATAACGTTGATGGTGTCCGTCAGGTATGCGAACTCAGTGGTGTTGAACGTGATGTCCATAAAATTCAACTTCAGATAAATAAATTTGACCTTTTCATCAATAGCTTCATTGAATTCTTTGGCAGTTTCTTCCGTTGGCTCCACTGAACAATTGCATGTTGGCTGTGGGAACTCCAAGCAGAATGAAGATTGAAGTTGAAGTAGAAGAACTGCAATGGGTAGTAATCTTGTTACAATCATCTTCTTTGAAATCTGTATGAATGTGATGAAAAAAGTTTATCCAATCAATGAGTAATGCTTTCTCTACATTCACCAAACAATCAGGAAACTAAACACAGAATTTCAAGTGGATAAAGCAAATTGACAAGGTCGCTTTGATACATTTCTATTTTTTTTTTTTTTGCGTAGCGTGTTGATTTTTCTTCAATTATTAACTGTCACAAATGAAATTCTCTAATCTTTGACATGATTTATATAAAAGAACCAAAAAGGTTACTTTTCAGTCCGGAAACCCATGTCTCATTCATAACATTTCACATGAAATGCAAAATATTTCAACGCAGCGAGGCCATTCTTAGCACTGACCTCAGATGGTGACCCGCCTTGACAAAAGTTAGTTGTTATCGACATTTCCAATGCCTAGTTATCGCAATACAAATTGCAGGCAAGTATATGAAGAACCGATATTAGGTACCTTTCGTACATCATATCAACGTATTTTTTCCTCTTGGTATTTTCACATTTCTTCAATCTGAGTTTTTATATTTTTAATAGCAGAATCGATCGAACTGACGACATTTTATCTTCTAAAACAAAATTGATGTAAGTGTTCAAATTCGTTTGCTTAAAAAGTCTCAAAATCGTTGATTTTCATAGAAAAAACATTTAATGCTTCTTTTTTTTTTATCAACAGCACATACATTGTACATGTTGTATTGGAAAAACTCTATGATTTTCATACCCTCGTTCCCAACTTGCATTTGCTTTCACCGTTTCTGATAATAAGGGTTTAAAGTCAGCCTTTTTATCAGGTCACGTTTAAAAAAACTAAATCTCTTTTTTCTCGTTTGGCGAGACTTGGATTTTAGAATTCGTATAATGAGGTCGATACGTGTACACAATTACAAGGCAATCACTGAACAGTGTTTATACATAAGCATCTGAGCATTGGGTGATTACGCTACTGGGTTATTAGCATAATTTTTTCAATTTTATGAAGATTGCATAGGTTTCTATTATCGTGAAGCTGTTCAGATTGTTTTGAAATTTGGCTCCAATGTTTAGAAGGGTCAGATGCAACTATATCTGACCAGATAAAATAGCGAAAGAAGATACCATTTTACGTGTTTTAAATGGGCTTTGTTGGAACTGGGTTCATTTTTGGTACCTGTACCACTTTCCCTCAAAAGTATATGTTGGTATTAACAGAAACTAACAAATGAAATTTACATTCTGCAAAGAAAAAAATACTCAAAACAGGCTTAGAAATCTAATCTAGTAATATTAATAACCTTTGAGCAAGTAGTTCTATTTCATAGGCAACTTTGGATGATAAATGTTAATACACTATCAGTACGTATATTTCTTTTCCGTCTTACAACTGTTAAGAAAATTTAAAAGAAAACAGAAAATCAGACTATAGGTCAATTACGCATGGCTTTATCTGACAAAATACGTAATGTTTAAATCATTTAAATAAATTAGTTTTACCACCTATGTGCATTAGGTGCTTTAGAATCCCAAATAATTAAACCGGGGGGGGGGGGGGTTCATATGGACTCATGATTTTGATCGCTTTAAAAACACTGATGTTCTTCACATTCGTTAAACTCGAAAATGTACACAGTGATAAATACACAAACTCAATACAATTCACATGAAACAAAAAATTTAAGATCCATCATTCCGTTTTAAAATGGCGGCCAGATATCTAATTCGTGTCAAATTTTCATTTTTTCGAAAAATTTCCCGCCAAAAAACGACAAGACCGATTTGATTTTTTTTCCATTAAAACATGCGCAACCCCTACCTTGACAATTATATAAAACAGCTTTATTTATTTACAGCTATGGGTTATTCTGCGTTTTCGCGCCGTGAAAAATAAAATAATGGGTCCAAATGGACCCCACCCACTAAATGCACTTAAGTGTTAAGATAAGAAATATAATCACTCCTAAGTTTGGCATGTTTAATGTTTTATTGTTCACAAGTAGCTTCAGAAAATTTTAAAAATATTCCTAAATACCCTGGCCACTTGGCTAGAAAGATTCGTCTTTTGCAGAAATAATTGAAATGTTGATCAAAGCTAAAGATTAATAAACAAGGCGTACTTACCAGTTACACTTGCAGTATTTTGTTTTACATTACATGTTATGTTTACAACCAACAGGTGCACTAATAGTTCAAACAAAAAACACCACACGCAGACAGTACTCTTAAATTTCAAAAACGTCAGAAAAACCACGATACAAAGCATTGTCTAACATTTGACTGATTTTGCGAAATTTTAAGTCGGAGACTGCCCTGGGAAAAAGGTTGGGCAAAAAGTAAAAGGGAAATAGGGTTCAAAGACAACCGCGGTGATAAGACAGATTTAAAACAATTCTCAGGTAATATTTTTTTTTAATTATAGTCTCAACTTTAACTTAACAATAAAATAATCTTTGACACGTGATGTCATTGATTCTTTTGATCCACTCAGCGTGTTCAGTGTTAGATAACCAAATTTTATCATGTTTAATAATTAAACTTTGTTCTTAAGATTTAACCCCACGTGATTTTATTATCAGATATCTTTCTGAAATGGTCTTTGATCCCATTTTTCTTTTGATTTATCATTAACTTGATTTACAATTAACTTGCCAAAAATACACACTTAACACAGGTTGGAAAAAAATAAACATGGTAAAGCCGTGTGGGGTAATCGTTGATCTCAAAACCATGAAAACCATGTCCTCAGCTACGCTTCGGGCATATTCATGGTTTTGGGATCACCTCGGGAAAATAATTTAAACCATGCCCTTCAAAGCAGTCAATATTTGTATATTATATAGCAAAAGCGACTGACCAACGGTGGTTTTTGTAATTTGCCAAATTATAGGGAAGCATATTATGCCCAGTTGTTTTTGTGGTGAACGACTTCTTAAAATGAGAGCCGCAGCCAGTTTTGGTTCATTCATTGTGCAATGTACTTGCATATGAAGGTAAATAGTTCAAAATGAAGGTCAAGTTACATGCTTGTCACGAAACCATTATGAAATTACCACCACCGACTTTAAAATATTTTACATCAATTCAAGCGTCAAAAATGCTACCATTAATGTCGCTCAAATCTTTCTGCTCGGTGACTCTGTTAAACTGTTTGGGAAAATCAGATGCATTATCAAGCAGCGAGTTGAAAACAAGCTTACCAGGCCCGTAGCCAGGATTTTTTCGAGGGGGGTGCGGATTTTCAAAAAGTGGACCTTTTGGAGGAAAATTTTTCGTTTTTTGTCTACCCTAAACTAATTTTAGTAGGTTTTTAGTAGTTTTCCAAGCATTTTGTGTAGTATTTTATTAAAAAACGGCTTACATTTACTTGTTTTGGTGCTTAAGGTGTTCTGTTGGTGGTTATTTAGGGAATTTTGTGGACCTTTTTTGTACATTGTCAAATTTGGGGGGGGGGGTGCGACGCCCCCAACGCACACCCCCTGGCTACGGGCTTGAACCTTACTGTCACAACTTAGCTGTGTTGAGATATGAATAGCCAAACTATATATAGGGGCCTATATCGACCTATAAATTTGATCATAAAATGATCGCAACAAAGAGAACATCATGAAAATCTGCTGCATGCATAGACCCCATTAAAATCATTTTAGTCAATTACGCTTGTCTGTCACGTTTACATTTGTGCACCATAACACAAGAAAATACATGTAGGTGTCAAATCCCAAGTAAATTTCAGTCTTGGTCCGGGATTCTCCTGCCACGCAACAGGGTCCACTACACTAAATAAACTGGCACGCGGCTATCTGGTGTTTCTAAAATCGGAAAAATTGACTGCCCTCCTAAAATGAGGACCTCAAAAAGTGTAGAAGGGCAATTTGTTTGGTGCATATTTTGATCTACTCATGGATTTAGGTTTATTTAAAGTTGTTGTGATTCCGTATTTAATCTTCAAAGTACTTTGGTAATCTGTTAAGGCTATTCCCAAAAAATGCATGAGATTTGGGTAATACGAAACGTGGCTCTCGGTGCTGGGGCGGTATTACCTTCAACGCACGGTATATATATTTTTATCATTTTTTTTTTAAAAAGATCATAATCAATTAACTGATTAAGAAAAGCAAGTTTTGAAGAAACCAGTTGCTTTATTAATGAGTTCTCGGGTGTTTTTTGGAAGCCATTTTGTACAGTAAGGCAATGGGGACCTATTTTGTGGTGTGCAGCCGACAGATTATTATGCCAAGGCATTCATGTTCATCAAGTATATGCGTGTGTCATTTACCATAGCAAATTTGGCTTGGTGTGGAAAACCACATACACTGCACATACTTAAAACGAAATAATAAAGGGTTTGCACGACGCGATACGCACCATACACACAGACCATTTTCGACGCCATCTTGACGCCACCGGGTAACCACCCGCATTACCAAAAAGGTAATCTGTATAGGTCTCGAGACTTGCAATATGAGTATCAAAATCGACCTGGTACTTTGCAAGTCTCACATAGGGTTTTAAATTTGTCTTTTAAATCCTGTTAGTATCAAGCTTAGAAAGAATGTTAATTTATTGACAATGGTACCGTAATACTAACACTTTCATATTGTGTACAGTTTCATTTTTCCTAGATTTCTTGTAATACTTATTTCATCACATTTGCGTACAATCTCAGATAGGGTATTCATTTGAACGGGTATCCGCCCACGGAAATTGTGTTGTGAGTACAATGACGTCACGTGCAAACCCTCTATGGTAAGTTAAGCTTTTCTTAACTCGATTTGCGTTGCCGCAAATGCATCATCGTGCGGTATCGGTATCTATTGGCAGAATTGCGCCGTTCTTGAAAAAAATGAATGGAGTATTGCCATTGAATGAGAAAATTTTGGTCAAAAAGACACAATCCTGCACCTCGCTCAGCAAGTGGTGTTGCGTTTTGAGAGTGCTTTGTAAGAGAAGAGAGAACCTTCTCCTATAAAGTGCTCAACTTTGCCATTTTCCTCTCGCTGTATCTTATTTAAATTGGTTAAGCTCATTATAAACGATTTTAGTTGTTTAGTTCGTACACGTGAGAGTCACATTTTAAACAGAAACCGAGAGTTTTAATAACCAAGTATATCACCATTATGTACTACTGAACCGAGAATTATATCATCTGTTTATAAGCAGCTCACTAACTATTGGTGGTATTGATATGTCACTCTTAAACCGCTCTCTACATTATTGACGGATTTTGTCTCGAGCTTTCTAATACGATAGCTTTAAATTGATGCTACCGTATTAGAAATACGGTAGCACCAATTCTGATCTCGTATACTAGTGTGTAGCGTTATAGCTTTATATCCTTGTACCATAATTTGTTCAGTTCGTCTTATCTCCCAACTTTAGATATAGTATATTAGATAGATGGTCGCAGCAGGAATGCTCCTGAACAATGGGTTGTCTCGTATTCTGTTTATGTGTTTGTGTTGCACCGGAACCTTCTGCGGTATACGGTACTTGGTTATTAAAACTCTCGGTTTATCTGAGAGGCCGAGTAGTTCAGTGGTTAGAGCGCTCGCAATGCAAGCGAGAGGTCCGGGGTTCGAGTCCCTGTTCAGCCAGGATTTTTTTCAAATAAAATGAAATACTGGCCTGTTTGTGATTTGTCTGATTGTTATTAATGTTCTAGTGTATGATGCGTATTTCTCCATTTCTTTATCTGATTATGTATTAGAAATACGGTAGCATCAGTTCTGATCTCGTATGCTAGTGTGTAGCGTTATAGCTTTATATCCTTGTACCATTGTTTAGTTCGTCTATCTCCCAACTTTAGACACATGCCTGTTTGATTAGAGCTACGGTAGTCAAAACGGACAACATCTGGACTAACTTAAAGTCATGCTCAATCAAGTTGACTTTGGTTGTATAATATATTTGAAGAACAAAAATGTGTTTTTAAAGTAAAAATTTGCAAGCATATTAATGTCCAAAAAGCCATGTCTTACAATGCCAAATGTACGATTGTGCCGCAACAGATACGTTATGTACATTTTATTACCCCTCGAACAAATGCAATGCATATATATGGTAAGTGCTTACTCATCGAGTGCAAAATTAAGTTGGTAAGTATTTTATTTAGTTTTGCTCATTAACTTGCGATTCAGAAGAGAATCAAACAGATACGTAATTATACATACGTTAGCTTAAAAGGATTTTGTATGTTTTTCATGCAGTTAAAATTTAAAAAAATTATGAGACCAAATATGAAAGTTTTATCTAAGAATGTCTTTTGAGGTTTATTCTCATATATAATTTACGCTAGCACGCAACCATTGAATACAAACAATGTGGAATTCTATCTCTATTTACGATCTGCAGACCGTGTTGATCCCCGAAACGATCAGTGCTTTTTTCTTTTTCATTATTCCAAGCAAGAATGATCCATACGATACAATTAGCTCCTCATACATTGGTGGTTTAAAATAAAACTGTGGAATGTTGTGAAGACACGAATCGCATTTGAGAAATTAGTTAGAATGA